>JBBPDE010000140.1:122331-138589 GCA_037974605.1 Nannopetersius ansorgii
CCCACACAATATCTCTCTCTCTCTGCCTGTCTCTCTCTCTCTCTCTCTCTCTCTCTCTCTCTCTCTCTCTCTCCCTCTCTCTCTCTCTCTCTGTGTTTCGCCCTCTTGTTCTCTCGCAAACACACACACAAACACAAATGCACACACAACAAAATAGGAATGTTGAAATCAAATTTTCTGGGCATACTAAGCCTTTTGCATCATTTTCAGGTGCAAAATCAGACACACTATGCCTGTGTATTAACCTAAATATAAATTGTGGGTGATTACATATTCCGCTTGATTTACTAAGTCTGAGCAGCTTGCGGCAACTGGTTTTACATCTTTTAAAACCAGGTGTGAGTTTGTGTTTACCATAAGAATAATATCATTTACATTCTGAAAACAGCACAGAATATTCAGTGATGTGGCTTCAACTGAGTGCACAATCCATGTTCTGGTTTCACAGACTGTGCATCAAGCAGGCAACTGGTACCCAATCTGATCCAAAACTACCACAAAATCAAATGGAGTATTTTGTGGAATGGTGCCAATCCATATTAATTATTGGACAAAGTGAGAGAACAAATGCAACTTGTTCATCTTCTGTACAGTCTGTATAGACACCTGTGCTTTATGCTCACTTTACATCTGTGGACAGCACCTGCATTGGTGCTTGCTCAGTTAATGAAGTGTATTTAGTATAAAATAAAATACCTGTTAATGAAACTACCAATTATTGAATAAAATTGGCATTATGTTGTTTTTCATTGCTAAATACATTCCACAACATATATACTGTATCTAAACCTTTAATTATCTTTCATTTTTTTTTAAATTGTATTTAAATTGACAATGAGAAAATGCATAACTCTTCCCAAGCTCCTTATTGGACTTGCCCTGTGTGTCTGAAGATTCACAGAGAGATCTAGGATCAGATTTGCTTTCACAGGGCAGTTGGTGGCCTAGTGGTTAGGGAGTTTACCCTGAGATCAGAAGGTTGAGTTTGAATCCCTGGACTGCTAGTGACACCACTGAGGTGCACTTGAGCACGTCCCCATACACTGCCCTCATTAGTGGCAGCCCCCTGCTTCAATTGGTAAATGAGCTAAATGAAGAGAAAGAATTTCACGTTATTTACACTGTGTGCTGTGGTGTGTTCACACGTGACTATAAGGGGCCACTTTACTTTAATGGTTTGTAAGGACACAGAACAGCTGGTCTGTAATCAGCACTTTGAGGTGCTGGTACATATGAGCCATAGTTGTTTGCGTGCCTGTGACTGTGAGAGTCTCTGACAGTGGTGTGTGTTCCGCAGCAGAGGTCATCAGAGTAATCGTGTTGTCAGGGTGCCTGACTGCATATGCTCTGGCTGTCAGCAGGAGGCTGCGGCACCATGATTTCTAACACTAACACAAAGGGGCTGGCTGTACTCCAGACTGGAGATCTACTGCCCACTGCTGGAAGATACAAGTAATACAAAAAGATCAGAGGGTGGTTGTGCATAAACAAGTAATACTTTTCGGATGGAAACACATTAAACTACCAAGAAAAATAAATTACAGCTGTATGCAGAACTTTCTTTTGTTGTGAATACTGCCCCATACTGTATGTTAGTGCACACATATGTGAAGAAACAGCACAACTGTCTCAAAACACCTTTTAGCCTAAATGCTACAGTACCAAACATGTTATCTAAAACGGTTTCATAGCACCATCATACACACGTGCAGAATCTTAACTGGAATCAAGTAACCCTGGTGGAAATTGCTTATATTAAGACTACACAGAGCCTCCATGTCAAGACCTACTCCTTCTAAATGTGAGAAAATGAAAAGCACTTCAAAGCAGGTAATTCCAGATATCAATTACAGTTACAATTACAATTGGGACATTTGACAGACACTCCTATCCAGAGTGACGTGCATTGGAGCTTAAGTCATGTTCTTCATGCCTGAGAAGCTAGACTCATATCAACATCAGCTTTTTACTACCAGCTAAGTTGCACATGTTAACAAACTCTGTCAAAGAAGTCAGATGTTAGTACAAAGCAAAAAACATGGACAGAAGTAAAGAGAAGTTTTTCCCCATGTAAGTGTGAGGACTAGTTAGTCCCTAGAAGAAGATGTGTGTCTTCAGACGACACCTGAAGACAGCGAGCAGATCTGATCGCGAGACAGAGTTTGCTCCACTACTGGGGGCCCAAGACTGAGTCTTGATGCATGTCTTCCTCTTGAGGACCGGAGGTTCAATGCTTGATACTCTGAGAGGACGAGAAGTGACGCGCTGCTTGATACGTGCTTGATAACTGATGAACTGATGTCCAGTTTCCTTCTTCCTGCAGGTACTGCTCGTGGTATCGTGGTGTGTACCGGAGACCGTACAGTCATGGGCCGCATTGCTACTCTGACCTCTGGCCTCGAGACTGGCAAGACACCCATCGCAAAGGAGATCGAGCACTTCATCCACATCATCACTGGCGTGGCTGTCTTCCTGGGAGTTACTTTCTTCATCCTGTCCATCATCCTGGGCTACAGCTGGCTAGAGGCCGTCATCTTCCTAATTGGCATCATCGTGGCCAACGTGCCTGAGGGCCTGCTGGCTACTGTCACTGTGAGAACCGCTTTGTTTTTTGTTGATTTTCTCTGTTCTGTCTTAGTTTCTGTATGCCTGTGTGTGTTTAGTATTGATGGCTGATGTGACTTCTGTATTCTAGTGGTTGTGGATAAGGCCCAACTAGAAAATATTTCCCTATATCAAGAGACTCATTGCACTTGATTATCTAATACAAGCCTCTGACATGAAGAAAACCTCCAGAAAAACACTCACTTGGGGATTATTTTTCATTGGTCAGTGTTTAAAATAACAAAAAGTGCATATAAATCTGACCTTGCACATGGTGATGGCAGGTTGTAATGTGTTAAATTAATAAAATAGCAGAAAATTCTGGCGAGTTCCACCATCATTAGTTATAGTATGTGAGACCTTGCCAGTTTCTGCTGTGTATTTGAGTGTAAAAATAGAGATTTGCCGCATTTTCACTATGTCAGTCAAATCAACACGTATCTTATTAGAGTATAAGATTAAACCAAAAACATATATAAACTGTATTCCTGAGATAAGTTGCTGAAAACGTTAGCCCCTTAAGAACAGTAATGGGGATAAAATATTCATTGTGGTTGGGCCCTAGCTCAATATGGTGTTATTAACAGTATCTGTGTCCTGCCCATTATGCTTCTGTGGCCTCTGTCTATAACTCTCTATACCTTCCGTAATGTTGTGATGTTTTAAGGTACTATTTGTGACTTCTTGTTGTTCGTGATGGTCTGTGATAATGTTGTGTCTGTGAAAGCTTGTGTCTATGTGTTCTGTGTGTTTTCTTTTACTGAGTCCCCTCTTCCTGTTCTCTGTTTTGTGACTCTTAGTGACTGGAACTCCCTTGCTTTCTCCGTGTATGTGTTATTCTTTTTCTCTTGTCTTATTTTTCAGACTCTCACTGTTGAAGGCCTAGGCCAGTGTGAAAAGCTGAAAAAGTATTTCTTTGTGATATCTCTAGTTAGCTTGCACTGGCTAATGGCTGCAGAAACTCGCTGTCGCTGTGCTTAACTGTGCTGGGCTAGCCTGTGCCCACTGGCTGTACCACAAAGCTAGAACATGCCTTAGCTACCTATGCTGCACCTCTGCTTGGTTCTTCAGGGGCCTCTTTACAATTTTACAATGTTCTGCCAGTGCACTGCTGCCCTGCACTGCACTCAAATGCACCGTGCCACTAAAATGAATCATGGAATTTCACTAACACTGGATCTTTATGTTTTCTCTCTCCATTTCCTTTAAAATCTTCTTTCTTTTTACAATCCCCTTTATGGCACTTCCTTTCTATCCCACTCACCCTCTGTCTGATACTTTTTCTCTCTTCTACTCTCTACTTTTAAACCCTTTCTTCTCTGTCCTTCCTTCTGTCACTGTTTTTCCTCTCTTTTCTTTTCCTTGTCTTTTGTGCTTTTTTCTCCTTCTCTCCCTCTTTGTCCTTTTCCCTCTCTCTCTTTCTCTTCCTCTCTCTCAGGTTTGTCTGACCCTTACAGCTAAGCGCATGGCTCGTAAGAACTGTCTGGTGAAGAACCTTGAGGCTGTAGAAACTCTGGGTTCTACCTCCACCATCTGCTCTGACAAAACTGGCACTCTCACGCAGAACCGCATGACTGTTGCACACATGTGGTTTGACAATCAGATCCATGAGGCTGACACCACTGAGGACCAGTCTGGTGAGAGGAAAAACCTGCAGTGCTGAGATTATTGAAAATAAATGATATTTGAGAGCAGTTGACTTTACTGGTGGTATTTTAATGAACTTTTTCTTTTTCCCTTTTTTTAAATACATTTTTATAGTTATAACAGTGCTATAGCCCGGTATACAGTACAGATATAGATTTAGGGGACTGTTAAATATATAGAAGCCCCCATCCCACCTACACACCAGCGACAAATGTTTTTTAACCCCTGTGTCTCTTTTCAGGGACATCCTTTGACAAGACATCAGTGACGTGGGTATCGCTAGCCCGTGTGGCAGCACTCTGCAATAGAGCTGTGTTTAAGGCTGGTCAGGAATCTCTGCCAATCCTGAAGAGAGATGTAGCTGGCGATGCCTCCGAGTCAGCCCTGCTGAAGTGTATCGAACTCTCTTGTGGCTCCGTCAAAGCCATGAGGGACAAGAACAAGAAGGTGGCTGAGATTCCCTTCAACTCCACCAACAAATACCAGGTTAGTAATAACTTACAACGTGCTAGGAAAGGGTAAAGCAACACTTTTTGTGTGTACTTTATAGTCAGAGAACCAAAAATGACTCAAAGCAAATGTACAATTAAGGATGTTTCATTTTCATAGGCAATCTTTTAAAGATTAAGAAAAAATATTTATTTACATTTGTCATGTATGTGGGATTGGGATTAATGGGACATTAGAGTTTAAGTGATGAATAAAATTTTTTGTTTTGTTTGTGTGACTCCCAGCTTTCGGTGCACGAAACTGAAGAGCCCAATGATAACCGGTACCTGCTGGTAATGAAGGGGGCACCAGAGCGCATTCTGGACCGCTGCTCCACCATCATGGTGCAGGGCAAAGAGCAGCCTATGGATGAGGAAATGAAGGAGGCTTTCCAGAATGCCTACCTAGAGCTGGGAGGTCTGGGAGAGAGAGTTTTGGGTGAGTGAGAGAGAGAATAGGAAAATGAATTAGAATTATTAGTACAAATAACAAACTA
The DNA here is from genome assembly GCA_037974605.1 of Nannopetersius ansorgii. Taxonomy (NCBI): domain Eukaryota; kingdom Metazoa; phylum Chordata; class Actinopteri; order Characiformes; family Alestidae; genus Nannopetersius; species Nannopetersius ansorgii. The sequence goes on from JBBPDE010000140.1 coordinate 127,568, forward strand.
GAGGACTATAGGCTTGTCTAGTTAATGAAATTAACAGATGCTCGTTAAACAGTACATGCAGACCATATCCTAACTTTTTCATACCATTAAAAGTTAATAGTTTATCCCACCTGAGCAGCAAAATAACTGAACACTGCTGTTTCTGCTGTTTTCAGAGGCTGCTAATCACATTCTTGTATCCCTATGTCTATTTCAGTTTACAGTGGTTTAAATTATTAAAAAAACATCCTGAATATACTATGATGTCAGGTATTTAGCTGTTTATATTAACAGATCAGCTGATGACAGCAATAGCAAAACACCATAATGATGATTAGTGCTTTAGAGATTTGTGCATTTGCTGTTTTGGAAGATTCAGACTGAGTCCAAATCTTTCTCTGTCTCTCCTCGTGTCTATGCAGGTTTCTGCCATGTGTTTTTGCCTGAGGACCAGTATCCCAAAGGCTTTGCCTTTGATACAGATGATGTCAACTTCCAGACAGATAACTTGTGCTTCGTAGGGCTTATGTCCATGATCGACCCGCCCCGTGCTGCAGTACCTGATGCTGTAGGGAAATGCCGTTCAGCTGGAATTAAGGTTATCATGGTGACAGGTGATCACCCGATCACAGCCAAGGCCATCGCCAAGGGAGTGGGCATCATCTCTGAGGGCAATGAGACAGTGGAAGATATCGCTGCTCGCCTTAACATCCCTGTTAGCCAAGTTAACCCCAGGTACTGTACCACTCACATGCTAACATGCTGTACATCACATAAAACTTTACAAAGATTGTTACAACAGACCCAAAACGAAACAGATTGCCCAAACCAGAATTAAGCCTAGTCCTTAACTACACACTGTTGTAATTGGAGATTTTCCACTGAAAGCAAAATGTAATCCAGAACTAGGCTCAGTCCACAGTTTGGAAAATTACATAATATGTTTTTTTACATTTGGGCAATAATATCGTTCTAGCATTCCAACGCATAATATTCTGGTTAGCTGAATGGGAATACCTGGAAATAAAATCATTAAATAGGTAACTTCCCTGGAGGAGTGCTTGTGGACAGCCCTGAGGGAAAAGAAACTACTACATAAGATACAGTGCTACATAAACATTGATATATGACAGAAATAATGATTTTCTCTTGTGCTGTGTCTCATCAGGGATGCCAAAGCTTGTGTAATCCATGGTACGGATCTGAAGGATATGACCCAGGACCAGATGGATGATGTGCTAAAGAACCACACTGAGATCGTCTTTGCCCGCACCTCTCCACAACAGAAGCTCATTATTGTAGAAGGCTGCCAGAGACAGGTGCACACAAAAATATTAAAGCACTAACATACCTATAGCCATTTGGATGTAATATAACCCTGCTGTGCCCTTAAATTACAGCCGCTTTCATTATACCTAAAATTATCGGAGGCAAATCAGGTATTTATTATCATTTTAACTATAATCATAGCACACTGTGAAATTAAACAATGTTCCTGCTAGACCATAGTGCAACAGAAAAAACAGAACACCACAAGACTACATGAGAGAGTGCAAAAAACACAAGAGCTACCATATAATCATTTACAGGATAAGACAAGATGTAATGCAGCCGGCACAAGCAATAACAAAACTAGTGTGAATTAATACAGTATTGTGACATACTGTATTCTACCAGTAGAGTAGTTAAGCGTTCAAAAAATGCAAAAGAATGCAAAGATTGAGATCGGCATCAATCAGTAATTGTGCAAAAATAGCATTGTGATGATAGCTGGAGTTGAGGGTCCAAATGAAGTTCTCTTTGTTGTGAACACTCAAGGACTTGCTCTTGATGCTGTCCTCTGAGGAGCCGTTGATGTTCAGTGTAGCTTGATCTTGGCATGTTCTCCTGAAGTCAACAACCATCTGTTTTTTTTTGTCCGCATTCAGAGGAACGTTGTTGACTCTGCACCAGTTCTTTAGGCTTTGCACCTCTCTCTGTGCAGCTAATTGTTCTCACTGATAAAACCCACCACAGTCATGCCATCAGTGAATTTGATGATGTGGTTTGAGCTGTTCATTGCTGCACACTCATGAGTCAGCAGCGTGTACAGCAGAGGGCTGAACTCACGACTGTGGGGGGCCCTGTGCGCAGCATGGTGGTGCCGAACCTGACTCTCAGGTCTCCCAGTCAGGAAGTCCAGGACACAGTTGCAGAGGGAAGCATTCAGGCCCAGTTTTCCTATCAGATGCTGAGGAATTAAGATGTTCAAGTGGCATTTATGAACAGCATTCTAACATATGTGTCCTTTATGTCCAAATGGATGAGAACCAGGTGAAGGGTGGTGGTGATGGTATAATCCATTGAACAGCTGGGATGAAATGGAAACTGTAGAGGGTCTAGTGATGGAGGCAGCTTTGATTTTATGTACTTAATGACAATCCTCTTAAAGCATTTCATGATGACTGGTGTGAGTGCGACAGGACGGTAATCACTGAGGCAGGTCACTGACAGCTGTTTTGGCTCGGGGATGATGGTGGTGGCTTGCAGTACATTGGAATGACGGTTGTGCTCGGAGAGAAGTTGAAGATGTGCTGACATCTGCCAGCTGGCCTGTGTATCCTCACTAGGAATTGTCTGGACTGGCAGCCTTCCATGCGTTGACTCTAAGCAGAGTCCTCCTCACATTAGCCACAGTCAGACAGAACGCCTGTTTATTGTGGGTGGGCTGATCTTCCTCACTGCTGTGTATTCAAACCGGTATAGATTATTCAAGGTACTCCGAAAAACTGTAATTTAGTTTGGTTATTGAAACAAATGTTTATTGACATAAATGTTATATGCTAAATGTTACAATTAGATGAGCTCCCAGTTTTTACATTTTATAAATGATTGTATGTTAGCATAGTCAGATTTGTGAACACATGTGGACACACCACAGCACAGCATTATACACAGTGGGGATACCTTTCAGCATCCTAACCACCAGGCCACTAGCCTATATATGTAACGAGATAGAAATATTAGTTAGTAGAATAAATATTCATCCATCTGGTCTCATTTTCACATTGTCTGTAAGAACAATTTTGTGATTTTCAGGGTGCCATTGTGGCTGTGACTGGTGATGGTGTGAATGATTCTCCAGCTCTGAAGAAGGCAGACATTGGTGTTGCCATGGGAATCTCTGGTTCCGATGTTTCCAAGCAGGCAGCTGACATGATCCTGCTGGATGACAACTTTGCCTCCATTGTCACTGGAGTGGAAGAAGGTGAGAATGAGAAAGAAAAAATTATGGGCAGAAATTATTAATTGTGAGCAAAATGTTAAAAGACTGTGAGCAAAATGTTAAAAAAAAACACTGATAAAGTCGGATTACTGTCTGATGAATAAAGTGTGCTGATGAATCTGTATGTGTGTGTTTTTATATATAGGGCGTCTGATCTTCGATAACCTGAAGAAGTCTATTGCCTACACTCTGACCAGCAACATCCCTGAAATCACTCCCTTCCTGTTCTTTATTTTGGTTAACATTCCCCTTCCTCTTGGCACCATTACCATTCTCTGCATCGATCTGGGAACTGACATGGTGAGACACTGTCACTAACACATGCACATGTGCATTAGTAAACCAACATTTATAGACAAGAGTTTGTATGTCCACCCATACAGACCCATGCTTTTCCAAAATGTTTAGTTGTCAAAATGTGCTGGTTAGTTTACGTTTATGTTTACGGCATTTAGCAGACGCTCTTATCCAGAGCGATGAGTGCTTAAAAGTACATCAGTGCTTAAAGTAGTCCACAACTGTTCTTAAACCTGTAAAGCTATACTTAAATCAAAAATAGCTATTTAACCAAGTTACTTACTAAGTTACACACCATAACAAACTCTGTCAAAAAGAAAAAGCAAGTCAGAGATCAATACACAAGTAAGGAACAACAGTTAAGAGGGTGAGTGTCTGAGGGATTTGTTAAATATATAGGAAAAGATATATAAGAGATGCACGGAAGCACTGGTTAGCCACCAAGATGCTCATTAAAGAGGTGGGTCTTCAGACGACGCTTAAAGACAGCGAGATCTGATTGCAAGAGGGAATTCGTTCCAACACTGGAGGGCCAAAGTGAACTTCCTTCGGAAGTGCAGCCATGAAACGTTAGTGCTCTCCAAAACTGCAGTTTGAACAAGAAAAAGTTTGTTTGGATTTCAATGAACAGCCAGTGTTAGAAGGCTGTGTAGTTTGCACTTAAGACCCCAACATACAGTGGAGGAAATAATGATTGAAAACATACTGAAAACTATTTTTTCAGTAAATATATACACATGAAATTTTGATCAGTATTTACTCAGGAAATCCAAATATATAAATATATAAATTTTGTTGAAAATCCTGCAAAAAAATAATAATAACCATCAAACAAAAAAATAATAATATTGATATTATTATTTAGTGGCTTTATCTATTTATAGAGTAGCTGTGACTCAAACAGGCAAGGTCATTAAGACCGTGGGAGAAAGAGGCTGTTAGTTTAGGGATTCATTATGTTTTTTGGCTCAACTGGAAAGACTGTTATTTGGGAAATGTACCCCAGATTCTTACATTACAGGATCACATGCATTCCGTCACCCCACTAAAATTACATTTCCACCCTATTTACCTTACATACACTTACCAGGTGATCTGCTCTCTATCCCAGGTGCCTGCGATTTCCTTGGCTTATGAAGCTGCAGAGAGTGACATCATGAAGCGTCAGCCTCGTAACCCTCTGAGGGACAAGCTTGTCAATGAGCGTCTGATCAGTATTGCATATGGACAGATTGGTTAGTACACAGTAACAATTCTGTCTCACACACTCACTCACTCACTCACTCACTCACTCACTCAGCCACAGGGTTTACTTCCAAGGCTAATAATGAGTCCCTCACTAAAAAATCTTAAGTCTAAGATAAAATTTAGTTTACATGGCTAGTAATGTTATAATACACATATGGCAATGTTCCACTTCTCTTTGCAATACTTCATTTGAAATTATGAGTCTCAGCCAATACTAATCCAAAATGTTCCATTAAAACTTATTTTTATATAACTTATAAGTTATTAAAGTTGCAGTCGACTGTTTAAAGGTAGGCTTTCATGCTCAAAATGTTCAAACCCACCTAACAACATGGCACATCACAATGTGAGTGTGTGGTATTTCAGGCAAGATTTACTACAGAATTACGCCGGTCACAAATACTGGCTTCCGTGATGCGCAGAGCAGGGTTTAAAAAAACTTTTATTTACTTGGTTTTTAAAAATCTAACCTTTATTTGAAGAACAATGATTGAAAGAACCAGGAAATTAATATGTGCCACACATGTTGCCATGCCTACATTCAATATGTTGTGCAGCCTCCCTTTACAAAGATAGCAGCTTCTCCTGTAATACTTATTGAGACTGAAGAGCACATTGCAAGGGATCTGAGACCATTCCTATATATTGGGTCTCTTCAGATCCATCATATTCAGATCCACACTTGTGGACTTGTGCCTCATTCCACAGGTTTTCAAGGGGATAAAGTATTGTGGGTTAGGCATTGAACAAATTTTTATTTTGTGGTAAGTAAACCATTTTCAGTCAGGTTTTATTTAATATCTGTATGTTCAGGGCGTCTGAATGAAATAAAACAGACCCACATCACAGAAACATTCTTTACAGTATGCATTAGGTACCTTCTTTATAGCCACCTTTGTGTACACCAGTACCCCTTCTGGTGTTTGTTACCAAATTAGGTTTATTTTAATCTTACCTGATTCAAAGTAGAAGTTCCAGGAACATCTGGCAAACTGTAGGTGCCTGAGTTTGTTGATCATTGCCAGCAGATCATTGACCATTGGCAACCCTTCCAACCACTATGTAGATGTTTTGACTCCAAGAGCTAAGGCCTGCAATTCCTTAGCTGTGACCCTTGGGGATTCAAACCATCCTCCTTAGTAAAATATGCATGCTCTTCCAGGCAGACTCTTAACATCTCCATTTGATTAATTATTTCCCTAAATACACCTCTGTTAGATTTTACTCCTACGAATTTCTAAGAGTTCCAACGCATGTGGAACACAGATTTAAGAAAATTTTATTTATTTCACAGTAAGAGTTAATCTTTCTTTTAATGATTGTGCTTTAAGATTTTTATTAATAAAAAAAAGATCAGAACTTCAGGCAGTAAAGATTATGTTTAGCAGGAGGCCCAGTATTTGTGGTAGGCACTGTAATACACATTAATATCAGTTGCTCAGCCGTCTTTATTAGACAAGGGTCTTCCAAATGTCTAGAGCCAGTTTACAAAATGCTTGGAAGATTTTGCCTTAGCATATTGTGTCTCTGCCAAATGTTGGTAGGGCTAATTAATATATTATCATCACTAATATCTTGTGAATGAAATTCAACAAACCCGAGGTGCCGGTTTTCATTTGTTTTAATGAATTCAGTCATAAAATGATTGCCCTCTTTCTTTTAAAACATGTTAACTTGTCATTCTATGTAATTTTTTTACAATTGTTGCAGTTATATTTATCAGAATGAGAATGAGCGTTATTGCCAGGTATGCTTACACATACGAGGAATTAGTTTTAGTGAAAGAACTCTACAGTGCAACAAGATGACAGTGACAAGACAAGACACAGGTAACAAAAAAAGTTATATACAGATATACAATATATCGTACAAAATAGCAAAATATCATGCAAAATAGCAGGGACACAATATATATATTAAAAAGTGTTCATAACATGGACTGCCTGAGGGAAGAAACTGTTCCTGTGTCTGGACGTTTTGGTGCTAAGTGCTCTGTAGCGTCGACCAAATGGCAACAGATTAAAAAGGGAGTGTGCTGGGTGTGAGGGATCCAGGGTGCTCCCATGACAGGTTGAATTTCCTCAGCTGACGAAGGCAGTATAACCTCTGTTGGGCCATTTTCACTATGGAGTCGATGTGAGTATGCCACTTCAGGTCCTTATGATGCTCTCTCTATGCTTATGTAGGTATGATTCAGGCTCTGGGAGGCTTCTTTGCTTATTTTGTGATCATGGCTGAGAATGGGTTCCTTCCTTCACTACTGGTGGGCATCCGGCTCAACTGGGACGACCGTTCAAATAATGATCTGGAGGACAGCTACGGGCAACAGTGGGTCAGTAGTGAAATTGAATTATCTGTCTACATACTGTGTGCAGTGTGCGTGTGTGTGTATGTGTGTGTGTGTGTGTGAGAACAGCTGACTAGTCACTTGTTAATTTGTATGATATCCATTTCACTCTCCCTCTTTCTGTCCCTCATTTCGTACTTCATTTCCTTTATTCTTTATGTTCCCTTTCTCACCATCTTTTGACCTCTTTCTTTCTCAGACCTACGAGCAGAGGAAGATTGTGGAGTTCACATGTCACACAGCCTTCTTCGTCAGCATTGTGGTGGTACAGTGGGCCGATGTCATCATCTGCAAGACCAGACGCAACTCTGTGTTCCAGCAGGGCATGAAGTTAGTGCCTCCACTATTTTTCACTCCTTCTCACTCATGCTCCAAGATAAATATACTGCTCAAAAAAATAAAGGGAACACTTAAACAACACAATGTAACTTTTTACAGTCGTTTTACAGATCACAGATTTACAGTCTACACTCTCAGTGAAAATCAGTGTTGCCTCCTAAGTGGACAGTTTGATTTCACAGGCGTGTAACTGACTTGAAGTTACATTGTGCCATTTGAGTGTTCCCTTTATTTTTTGAGCAGTATATTAGATTGGCATATCATGAGGTGAATGGCATGGAAAGACTAGAAATGCGGTTCTTTCGGTGTCCTTGTGTTCCAGAAAGGTGCCTTTAAATAAAACGTATTATTATTATTACAATAGACATACGAGAATAAGAATGGTTAACAGTGTTTGAATGTAACTTATACCCCTCTCTCACTTCCTTTCTTTTTTCTGCAGGAATAAGATCCTGATTTTCGGTCTTTTTGAAGAAACAGCACTGGCAGCCTTCCTGTCTTACTGCCCAGGCATGGATGTGGCTCTCAGGATGTACCCGCTTAAGTGAGTCTTTTACTAACACCTGCCAGACTATATACTCAAAAGTATGTGGACACCTGTTACTAATTTTTGCTATTCCTGCCCCACCTATTCCTAGGTACTTAACCATATAGCCATATAGTCTCTGTTTCCTTCATTGGTGGTTTTTGCAGTGATCTCCTGGGATTTCGAAAAAGTCAGACAGCTCCAGGTTATTCAAAATGCTGCTGCCAAAGTTCTAACCACAACCAAGAAAAGTGATCACATCACTCAAGTTCTCAGGTCCTTGTACTGGCCCCCAGTTCAATACAGAAGTGATTTAAAGAACTACTCACTGTGTACAAGTCAGTGATCTGGGTTCTAACTACATCTGTGATATGTTCGATGCAGACAAACCTGGTGGGTCTCTTAGATCTGCAGGAGCTGCTCAGCTAGCAGTGAATATAGCTGAACCTAAATATGATGGAATGGCATTTAGCCACTATTCTGTCCAGCCAACTTCCTATCAATATCATATCTGGCCCAACTGTAGCTTTAACTAGCCACTAAATACACGCTATTTTATGTAGTCTTTTTTTTTTTTACTATGTTCTATTTTTGCAGATTTATTTTTTTTTTAGATTCGAATCCTGTAAAGCACCCTGGTACCCTTGAAATCGCAATGACTTGACTAGAGACAAACATTAGGAGTACAATGCGTCACACTAAAGAGCGCAGTGACTTTCGAAGTGGCACTTTGTCATATTTCTGCCCTTCTCAAGCTACTGTGGTCAGCTGTTCTTGTGAACCAGAAATGTCTTAGAGCAATAACAGCTGAGGGAGTTGTAGACGCCCTTGCAGGATAGACGTGTTTTCGAAAGTGATGAATCACACTATACATGAGCTGAATAAAACCGGGTTTTGTGGAGGCCAGAAGAGCACCACCAGCCTGAATGCATTGTCCTGGGTGTAAATGGCTTTATGTAGAACGAATGAGGGAATAATGACAATATTTCATTGCTGCAGTGAATTGAAAGCCTAATGCTACTGTATATAGTTTTCGAGAATTGTGTTTTCAACAGCTTGGAGATTACATTTTCCTGTTTCAGCATGACAGTGGACCATAGAGAAGTTGTTTTATGTGGTCTGAACAGAGCCCTGAGGTCACTGATTCTCTTGTGCCTGAATCAAATGTTTGCAGTCTTGTCAAAAACGTGGGCGCTGTTACTGCGGTAAATGGGGGACCAACTCTGTATTAAATCAACATGAATTGGAAATCATGTTGTTCTGTGCTGTGGAGTATTTACAAGTAAAACAGTGTATCATGTTTTTGTAAATAGCTCAGGTTTTTCTCATTAATTGATAAGGGTAAGGGAAATAGGAGGTAAAACCTGATATTACAGGGTATTATCTTTGTCCACTGGTGCAGGATGATGTAACCGAAATTCAATACCAAATTGAAAAGCCATTACTTAGATGGGAAAGGAATTGTGTCTTTTAAAAGATGTGATGAATCACGCTTAAGGAATTACGACCAGGAATATGAACCAACAAGGTGAAAACGATCCATTTTAATTGTAGGTTAACATTGAGATAGGTTTCTACAAAGTATGGAATTTGATTTAAGTCAATTCCAGGTCTGAGTTAGTATAGAAAAAGGAAATGAGAGTACACAGTAAGTTTGCTGTTCTGTTTTCTATAATATAAACATTTTCATTGCATTTAAAGTAGGAAGCCAGTGCAGGATACATTTTTATCACTGTGTGTGTGTGTGTGCGCGCATATTCTTAATGATGTCTAATTATTAAGAAAATATACATATACATAGAATGTAAAATACAGTGGAAAATGCATAGATAGCCAGTTTATTACCCATGGGTTTGAAAAAGAGATGAACAAGCCTATAAGGATGTGATGTTCAGGTGCTCATACGCCTTTGGACATACTGTATAATGTAAAAGCTCAGGTGCCCTCTTGTGGTAAAGACCGGAATAGCAACATGGAGTCAGGGGCTTTTGAAGGTGGAAAGTGATTTAATTAGTTTGATGGCACTGGTTTATTCAGTACTCTCTCTCTCTCTCTCTCTCTCTCTCTCTCTGTCCTTCAGGCCCAGCTGGTGGTTCTGTGCATTCCCTTACAGTTTCCTTATCTTTGTTTACGATGAGATCCGAAAACTCATCTTGCGCCGCAACCCAGGAGGTATGGAACACACCCACTCATCCACATGAACTCTTGTATGGTGAAATTTCTATTTAACCAAAACCTTTCTTTTTTTCTCTCTCACATATTCTGTCCCTCCAGGTTGGGTTGAAAAGGAAACCTACTATTAAATTATCCATTCACCCTTCATACTCCTCATTCGGTTCCTGTTTCTTGCACTTCCCCCGACCTTTCTCTCCTTCCTTGTCTCTTTCTCCTACACCTACTCTTTATTCTCTTTCATTCCATACAATTACAAGAGAATCTACAAAAAAGGACCATCATTGCCCATGTTACATTCCTCAAACAACTGAAAAAGTCAAGAGGATAAAGAGGACCAACAACAGAGGAGAGGAGTCCGCCCTCCTTTCCTGCCTTCTTTCTTTTTTTTCTTGTCCAACTCAAAAATCTACAGCTTATTCTGCCAATCTTTTTATTGTGTTGTTTATCAAGATTGTTCACTAAACTGCCAATGTTGTACTGAACACTAGTGTCACTCTTATCAAGGCTGTAGCTGGCAGCTGCACTTAAATTCTGTCATGACCAACTAGGACCCAAGAGTCCTGTGCACACACTGCCACTTTATTTCTCCGCTAAACTTCGTTGCGATTCCTTTTCACTTCTCTTACTCTCTCTACCCGTAGTGTTATTGTTTTTGTGTAATGAGAACTTGACTGGCATCATAGTCAAACTTACTCTTGCCCTCTCCAGGGGAAAAAAGTAAGAACAGTCCCTCATCTCCGGTCCAGTTTCTCTTCTCTTCTATTCTTAGCTCTCTCTCTCTCTCTCTCTCTCTCTCTCTCTCTCTCTCTCTCTCTCTCTCTCTCTCTCTCTCTCCCTCCCCCCCTC
>JBBPDE010000140.1:210843-230902 GCA_037974605.1 Nannopetersius ansorgii
TGTGTGTGTGTGTGTGTGTGTGTGTGTGTGTGTGTGTGTGTTTGTGTGTGTGTGTGTGTGGGATCCATAAAGATTAGTTTGCATGGTTCAAATCTGGAAGCTTTTTCCAGTTTGGTGAGTACATGTTTTTGACTGAGTTCAGAGTCGAAAGCTGTGAAGAATAAGCTGTGAATAAATCTGTGTGTGTGTCAGAAGTAAGTGCTATGAGGTGTATGAAGCAGACAGCTGAGGGACAGGCCCAGTGTTTCCGTAAGAGTTCAAGCACCAAGAAAATAAATAAGTCTTTTGATCACAAAGACCCTATTCACACATTCCCTCCCTCCCTCTCTCCCTCCCTCTCTCTCTCCCTCGTCTTTCTCCCTCTTTTTCTCTCCCTCTCTCTTTTTTTTGCTCTTTTTTTTCTGCCCCCCCCCCCCCCCCATCTTTCTCCTATGCACAGACATGCACTCACATCTCTCACTCTTTCTTTCTCACTTTCTCCCACCCCACCCCACCCCACCCCGCCATTCCCCGCCTTTCCATTTTGGAAGGTCTGCCTTGGCCCTTTGCACTCTCACCACTTTGGCCCCGCCCCTTTCTTTCTCTCTTTCCCTGACCCTCTTTCCTAATCCCTTATTCTCTCGAGGCTTCTTCCCTCTCTCCCCCCACTCTACTTCCACTCTCTTTCTTTCTGACTCTCTCTCTCTCTCTCTCACTCTCTTTCGCTCGCCGATTTTCTTTCCCTCTCAGCTCGGAAGTTCAGGAAGCCCTCCAGTGTCGTAATTTATCGTCTTTCAAATAAAAAAGAGATGGATGAAAGAAAAACAGACGGAAGGCCTGGAATGCTTGAGGAGTGTGGCACTGACCCTGACACCTTCAAACATCTTCATAACGCTTCATGTTACACAAACGCACCCACAAAAGAAAAACCCGCCTGCAGTAGCGCACAAAGCTCCCTTTGTGTGTGTGCGTGGGTGTGTGTGTGCGTGTGCGTGTGTGTGTTTGGATTCTGTAAGCATGCATGTGTGTGGACGTGTATATTGGGTCTCCTTTACAAGGTCAATGGGGGCCATTAAAGAGCAATAGTCCTATGTGGGAGTTGACCAGGGAGGGGCGGCCTCCCTTTTGGACCCAGTCACATTAACATTAGATTTCCCTAATCAGACCCTCTTAAAACGCAGTATAAGTTCCTGGCCTGCTCGCCCTGGCCAGCTCCTCTCTGATTGCTTCGCCCCAACTCGATCCCCAAAATCTAGGTCACCCTTTTGATCAGCTTTATCAGTGACTGGTTAATCATTTACTGTCGCCATCAACTATTGGCGCTTAATCTCGTCAGAGCGGCATAAAACCACCAGTTTCTTGATCAATCAATGTAAACTGTTGCTCACTGGAAGCATCTGCAAATAGATGAAGTCGTTGTGCCTGGGCTTGTCACTTCTGGTAGCCGACTGCACAGATAAGCAGATAAATATCTGATGATTGGTGGCTAAGTATTTCTGGTCACTGGCTCTGATGAAACTGACTTTTCCAAGAACAGTCTTTCATTTTTATCATGTGGAAACATTTCAGATTTATTCACAGCACTCTAAAAAGACGTCAAACTATTTATCATAGCAGTGATATATATCACAAAAGAAAAACTACGTTTAGATGAATACAGTAAAAGACTTTCTGCATGTTGGTGAGAACGGACTGTTAGAGTAACACAAGTTTGAGTCCCGACACTCCAGTCATTGTACAAATATTGTAAATTCTATCTTGTAAATTCTATTAATCCCTAATGAAGGATTAATTAGCAGCTTCTAGATGGTAACGGAGGTGTGCAAAAACTGCTAAGCTACCACAGGTGTTGCTATATTTGTGTTTCTTCTAATGTAATATTCTAGATCTAGTGTTCTTTCATCCAGCTCCACACAACTCAAAATATTTCCTTAAATATCTGGGCACTTAAATATACGCAAATATATCTTTAAGTGTACTTTAAGAAGTTCTATTTAAAATTTTCTTTACCAGAGCAGTAAGCAATCTGGAACCACCTTAAGAAGACTTTATGTTAGCCCATTTTTAAACATTCTAAAGACGTGCAACTATAAACATATATAAAATGTACATCTCACAGCATCTCTTTTATTTTGTAATATTGGTATGTGTATTTTTATTTGGATGTTTATGTGTGTATATGAATCTATGGCTTGTAGAATTATTTATTTGAACCATTCAATTGATTTGAATAATCTTCTGTTCTTTAAGGAGGCTGAGCAATATCTGCAAGAATTGTGGTTGCAAGGTTCGATGGGAAAAATATTGTTGGTGTGAATCATGACTGCCAGGAAAACTTTGTAATCATTTGATTTACTGAAAACAAATCTGTTATATTTCACTTCCACAAAATGCAAGGCCTAATTCCTGTTGAGAGAAGTAAACATTCCAGGTTAATCTGAAGGCTAAAGCTTCCTTGTAATGCTGTTTTTGTCCTACCGCTGTGCAGACGCACTGTGGCCCATCACGCCCTGTACCACAGAGGCTTGTAGGCTGTGAGAAGAGCTCCTCTCTTTACGAACCTCTCCCCCTCTCGTTCTCACTCGTCTCTATCTCTCCCCCTCTCTTTCTCTGGTGCGCGTCTGTCTGTCATCCTGATTAGGGACGGCGAGGTCGCTCCACAAAGGAGAGAAGAAAAAGAAAACATCTACAAATGAGGCCACAAACCAGATTTGGGCTCTCTCAGTCACTCACTCACTCACACTAGAAACAAATGGCTCCCGAAACATCAGGCCTAGGACAGCAACTTCACATTAACATCTCTAGGTGAAGTCTAAATTTTTAGGTGTGAGTTTCGCCTCCTTTGCTAGTGTTTTTCATCTACAGTACAACAGTACACTACATGGAGAAAAGCATTTACTTCCAGTGAAGGGCAATCTTAATGCTTGAGCATACCAAGACATTTTGAACAACACCATGCTTACATTTACGACATTTATCCAAAGCGACCTCCATTCCTTAACTACAGGGGACGGTCTCCCTGGAGCAACTTGGGGTTAAGGGTCTTGCTCAGGGACCCAGTGGTGGTGTGCTGAAGGTAGGATTTGAACCCATGACCTCTTGGTCCAGAGGCAAGTAGCCTACCACTAGACCACCACCACCCTTGCTTCCAACTCTGTGGACACAGTTTGGGGAAGAATCTCTTCTATTCCAGCATGTACTCCATAAAGACGCGGCTGTATGAGTTCAGTGTGGAAGAACTCGACTGGCCCACATGGAGTCCGGACCTTAACCCCATTCAACAGGTATGAACTGGAACGGAGGCTGCGAACCAGGCCTTCACATCCAATGTCAGTGTCTGACCTCATAAACGCTCTACATTCTAATAAATGGGCACAAATTCCCACAGAAACACTCTAGAAACTGTTAGAGCTGCAAAGGGGGGACCAACTCCATAATAAAGTCTGTGTAACAGTCAGGCGTCTTAATACTTTTGGCCTCATAGTGTATAAACTGCTGCAGGGAACCCATTTCAACCCTGTGTTTTCCTGAAGGTTCCCATTGCTATTGGGCTTTCCATTTGAATGTGTCCGAGACACAGGAGGCCTGAGGGTGGAGAAGAGGTGTTTGCTTCTTGCTATATGTGAGTAAGAAACCAGCAGACATTAGCACTGTATTGCTAATTTGGCGTGGATGTGCAAACGCTTTACAAATGTCCTCATTTCCTTTTATGCCAGCTACTGCTCAGACACTGTGCGGAGAGAAAAAAGAGGGAGAAATGAAGGAAATGGAAAAAGAAAGACGGAGAAGGCCACCTACCTCCGCCCATTCTTTTCTTATTCCATCCAACCTCCCTCAGTGTGTGCCTTTTCCAGTGCTGAATAATTTTCTGTGAGCTTTGATATGACTCTGAAACAGGAACATTGCGTGTTATGGGTTTATGTCATCACCTGTCAAAACCACAACTCTTGTATGTGTTAAGATGTTACAGTCAGAAATACACGATGAAGTGGAATCCTACTGTGATTAAAAGCCATTTCAGTTTGGCCCTTTCGAAACTTGCTTAGGTGTTTTTTCATCCAACTCCATTTAGATATTAACTCCGAATATAAAGGCGGGAATCTTTTTTACCTGAGCAGTAAGCAAATTGGAACCACCTCCTATCGAGATCACTTGTTACGTACTGCCTACAAGAAGTAATGTGGGACCAAAATATAGTAAAAATTCACTGACCTGTCGCTTTTCTAGAAACGGCGTGTAGGTCCACCCTCCTGGGGAGACATCTGGCAGAGCACAGGCTGTGTTTAATCGTCCTCCACTCTTTCATCAGGGGTCCAGAGTTACTCTTGGCTGGATGCATTTGGTTGGTGGACCAGTCTCAACCTTGTACACCAATAAAAGTACATTTATAAAAACTCCAGGAGGGCTGCTGTGCCTGATACACACACAAAAAAAGCAACACAAACACACACATGCCCTCTAACATGCTGGTGCCACCACTGAATCATACACCACTGTCATTAGGAATTGGGACATTAGGAATTAACTTAATTACTTACTTATCTATTGTATGTATATGTCAGTAAGTAAAGCACCATTCCCACACACTGCTCCCTGGGCGCTGTGTTCACTGCTTTGCTTGGCAAATGGGTTAAATGCAGCTAAAATATTACACACTGTCTAAACAGTGTGCTGAGGTGTGTTCATGTGGGACTACAGGGGGCTACTTTACTTTAAATTATATACAAAGTATATACCCTGTGTCCAGTGTGTGGAGGAGTGAAGTGTGTGGACACCACCATGTCCAGTGTGTGGAGGAGTGAAGTGTGTGGACACCACCATGTCCAGTGTGTGGAGGAGTGAAGTGTGCAGACCCCACTGTGTCCAGTGTAGAGAGGTGTGGAGTGTGTGGACCCCACCATGTCCAGTGTGTGGAGGACGAGAGGACTTTTTTGTGTTGTCTGGGGTCCACGCGTGTGTGTGCGTGTATGTGGGATACACTGTGTGACGTCACCACGCGCAATCCACGCGCGGCGGCGTTGGCGGTCTCCATGGTAACGGCGCGAGCTGCAGTGACGGCAGCCGAGCAAATGGCGAGTGGGCGTGACCCTCCTCCACCCTCCTCCTCCCACTCACCCCCACCTCCCCCTTCCCTCCGCGTGGGCGGCCCCGTGTGGTCGGGAGAACGAAACACGACACTCTCCGACACGGAGGGAGGAGGAGGAGGAGGAGGAGGAGGAGAGTAGAGAGAGAGAGAGAAGAGAGAGGAGGGGGCCGCCGGGGAAAGAGTGGCACGGAGTGAGAGTGGAAAAAGAAAAATTCAGAGAAGAAGGGAAAGAAAAAAACGCCTCAGACTGAGATTTTTTCCCTTCTCTCTCTGGGACTGGAGTGTTTTGACTGTGGGAGTGACGTGGACGGGCTGAGTATGCGGCTCTGCGAGGTGGCTGGGCTCGGGTCCCGGGGGTAGAGCCCCTCTCCATCGGCACGACCACCTTCTCACCCCCTCGGCTCTGTCTGAACTCGACTCGACTCGCTTCTGGGGCTCTTTCTTCATAGAGCCGCAGCCTCGGACCGAGCAGGGGACACGGAAGGGGCGAGTGGAACCAGGAGAGGAGACAGGAGAGGAGAGCGAGAGAGTGGAAAAGTTCGGCCAGGAGTTTGTGTCTGAGCTCGGACGGAGAAGAAACGAGCAGCCCTCGACATGAAGACCCCGGGGGATTCGGGTGAGTTTACCACAACAATGGAAAAATCTCTGACATTAGCTGCCTAACTAACTTCTCACAACCTCTCGAATCAGTTATGTACCATATTCTTTACGTATTTTACTGTTTTAACCTTACACTAAACTAACAGTCCCACTTCATGAACCGGGGTCCAGCTAACCTCCGAGCTAAGTGAGCTAACTCACAGAATACTACATCATACGATTATGTTTTGTGTGTTATAAAGTTTCTGTAAGGAACAATCGGTGTATATATGCTTTTTCTGAGACTAAAGTTTTTTTATGGAGCCAATAAAGAAGCTTGTTGTAATAGAAAAGCGAGAGCTAGGTCAGGCTAGCTAGCTGAAAGTTTGATGAAAGTTATTTTTCTGTTTGTCGACGTACTTTGCTCCCGGTCTGAAAGCGTTAGTCAGGATCGCTTGGTGTTTTAGTGAAGCTTTATCGTACTGAAATGTTGTGATGTTGTCGGGTGAGGAAATTAAGGAGGCTTTGAAACAAAACTGAAAAGTTTTTTTGGCCGCGTCCAAGTTTTGGCTAACTTTCCGTCTGACTAGCTAACCCAAAATGACCAGCTAGGTGGCTAGCAGCTAGCTCGTGTTTTGCCCTAATTTTTGCACTTTGATGTCTTGTTTAGCTTTTCTTTTGGGGTTTTGTAGACCATACAAGTTCTATTAACCCGAAACACATGTTAGAAAGGACGTGTGATATGTTTAACCGGCAGTTGTGTCCCATTTATGGTTTCTCCACCATTTGCTAGTGCTCTTGCCAGCCATTTGGCTGGAGAAAGTTTAGGCTGCAGAGAAACAGACCAGCCCGGTTTACCGCCCCCCCAAAACACGACACTCTTCAGCCTGCTGGGGACATGTTGTCTTCTGATCACCTGGAATCATTGGATTACAATTCGTGTTTCAGGACTGGAAGCAATGTTTCTGTAGTGTTGAGGTTTTGGCAGGTTATTTCTGAGTTGTCAATGAGAAGTCTAGTCGGGTCGAACTGTGTTTAGCTAGCGTTAGCACTGCTGGCCCAGATCAGAAATGTGATCCAGGAGAAACGATAGCTGCCTGATAGAAACTTCCACCAGGAGCAACTTGTGTGTCAGACTGGACTTTGGACAAATTAGCCACAGATTTTATAGTAATAACTGTGCGGGGGCTTGATTTATATTAAATGGATCCCGAAAAACGCACAGAGGCTACTAAAGTTTGTCGTGTTTCTGTTTTCGAAGCTCTAATAGTCGTTTACATGTTTTGACTCGTATAAACGTCAGCTTGTATAAATATGGAATGAAACTTTTGAAATTTTAATGATTTAGATACTCAATGGTGCTAATTTAGAGTTCACTTGTTTCTGTTAATCGATTGTACGTGTGAGAATACGTGAGTGTCTGTTAGTGCCAAAATAGGAACTGATTTCGTGGGAATAACTGTGTGAGGAACTTGATTTATATTAGATGGACCCCAAAAAAACGTATAGAGGCAACTAAAACTAGTCGTGTTTCTGCTTTTCCTGTTTTTGAAGCTCTGATACGTTTTTAAATATCTTAACTCGTATAAATATGTTCCCAAACATTGACAGTGATTAACAGTCCATTATAGTTTACTTTTGTTGTGTGTGTGTGTGTGTGTGTGTGTGAATGTGAATGTGTCCGGAGCTCGGTTGGATTAGAGGGAGGTAACATACTTTTCGTGTTTAGGGGAAGTTTGGCGAGGTGGGCCGCTTTAAGGCTCTTATATCGTAAAACACACACACCGCCGACGGTGAAGTCATGTTCTTATGCATTAAAACATTAGCTGATTTCTTCCATTCCCCACCTCCCCCTCATCTGGTGGTCCTGAACGCTGCTATAAAGTAACCCTTTCTGTGGTGAAGTAGGAGGACTCCGTCTGGTGAGTCGTGCCTCTTTCTGTGTAGGTGAGCGGAGGTGGGCACGACAACATATTGACAAAAGTATTGGGACACCACGTACTTTAATGACAGTGCATTGAAATACATAGAAATTGACCTGGAGTTGACCCCCTTTTCAGCTCTAACAGCTTTCACTCTTCTTGGAAGACTTTCCAGAATAATGTGTGCTTGATCATTCTGCAGAATGTAGAGCATTAATGAGGTCAAGCACTTATATTGGCCTGGCTCACAATCTCTGTTCCAGTTCATCCCAAAGGAGTTGGATGGGGTTGAGGTCAGGGCTCTGTGCGGCCAGTGAAGTTCTTCCACACCAGACTCATCCAATTACATGCTTTTGGTGCTTGATTTGGTTTGTGCACTAGTGCACTGTCATGCAGGAATAGAAAAAGGTCTTCCCAGACTGTGTCCCTAAGTTGGAAAATGTCTTATGTTGAAGCATTAAGATTGTCTGTCACTGGAAAAAGGGACACCTGAATTTAATTAGTAAGGTCTATTATTGTGGATGTCTAGGTGGTAAAAAGTGACGTAATTTTTTAAAGAAATTCATATATACATTAGTAATGCACCAGGTCAGTCTTTAGCTTTGAACGCACCAGACTAAAAGAAATATTCTGCCAGAATGATTAAAAATATGAATGGTTACCAAAAAATTTTAGCCCTGTCCTGTAACATTTAGTGGTTTAAATATTGGACAGCGGTGAGTAAGGTTAATGTTTTCTGTTCCAGCTTAAATTGAACAAATTCTACATTTAAACTGAACATGTTGTGCTATCATAAAGAGAGCATTTAATTCTATCTGAACACTATTTTTCTAGGTCAAATGCAATAGTACAGTTTAATCCAAAAATATTTGACCAAATATAGTTCTTTAAAAATTTAATCCTGTCATGTAAAGTGAGCTTATTATAAACGTGTTCATTGTTCGACTGGGTTCAGATGCTGATTTGGAGAGCAGTGGTCCTTGATTGGTCCTTGATTGTTTTTGCTCCGTCACTGCAGGACACCCCGCCCAAGCCTCCCCGTGTGCAGGAACTCTAAAATCTTTCTCTTCCTGCAAATTCTTGCTTGGGTACCCAAGGGGTTAATTACTGACACTGAAACATATTTCACTGCTCTCTGTGCTACTGTTCTCACCAGCACACCAGCACACACACTGCCTTATTTCCTCAGTTAACCTGCATTATTGTTAAATGCTCATTGTGAACGCTGTAGATGAGTTTTGTATTGTTTTTTCAGCAGGTCTGGTTTAGCCAGTGTAGTTGTAGAGTGGAAAATACAAGGATCTATTTTTCTTAACGTTTATATACAATCCCACATTTCAAATGGACTAATCCTCTTTCAGCATTTTGGAAGTGAAAAATAGAAGCATAAAAGTGTATTCAATACTCCCAGCTAAATGTAATATCCGTCCATCTGCCCTGCAGGCCGGTGGTGTCTCCGTTTGATTTTTTCCACTTTCTTTACTCATTATATCAACAATCCTCTGCATGTGAGGCAGCACATCTGGAAACGGGCACACTGTTGTCTCATCCAGCTTGTGAAGTGAAAATAGCCATGTGGGCAATTAGCCAGCGTTTGGGAAAGGCAGCCACGGGTGCTGTTAGATTCAGAGAAGGCTGTGGCCGGACTGAACTGGGCGGAGGTGTGAGTGGCCTGTTCAGTTCTGCAGGTATGATTCACAGCTCCGCTGTGACAAGAAAGTGCCTCGAGTGTTTTCAGACACGGGTATGGCAGGTAAATGCTTTAGGAAAACACAAAAACAGGCCCTTTGATGCAGCTTTAACTGTATCAAATACCCTCTTAATTGATCATAGTGAACTGGAAGTTATGAAGCATTTACTTTCATGAGGTGATTAATTTCTGAGTCAAACACTGTTTTAGGGAGTGTCTTTGTACTAGCTGAAAGTTTCTTTCAATTCTGGATTCTGATCTTATCTGTTAATATATTTCTCCACCCACACCATGTATTGAAAAATCAGATGACTTTCTAGAGTAAGGCAAGAGTCACTAGACTAACTTTAAATGTTAGATTTCATGTTTAGTTATTTTTGTTGATACTGAAAATGTGCGCAGTGTATGTAGAAGTGAGCAGTATGATAAAATATTGATTTTTAGTGTCATTGATATCAGTAGTGCTGTTGTGCTCCATGAGTCCTTGAGATTTTTCTTCTTAACAGACAGCTCTTGATACTTTTATCTTATTTTATTATACAGTAACCCCTCAGTCTAACGCAGATTTTTCTGGGAACCAAACTCTATTTGCACCACCAGTCCAGCGGTGGTGGTAATACACTGAAAAGTTGTCAACTATAAATGCTTGTTCTCAGTACTACTCTTAAAAATGCAAAAAGTTAAAATTTCATAAATAACCACAGTTAGCAGTGTGTGTTCATTTTAGTTTTTGCAGTTACATTTCCCCTGTATCATTTGTAAGAAGTCTTTATGCATTTATAATGCATGTTCCAAAGGTTGTAATGAGGTCATGTTCGATACAGATTAGTTGGACTGAGTGTTTGCTTTCCTCGAATAAGTTCAAGACACAACCCATTTAAATTCTTTTTAACGATACGTTTTCATAGTCAGTTTTGCTGGTTTGCTGAAGTTTATGTGGCTTTACTTATATCTGAATTTCCATCACATGTTTACAGTGTTTGTAGACAAATGCACGTCGCATGCAGGAGTGTTAATTAGCTGATATATTTGAATGTTTAGAAGGAAACTCCTCTAGATTTATTGTCATTCATATCTTCCAGGAAACAGCAAAACCAAAAACCTGCTATCTGTCTACATCTCTCAGCTTTGCTGGGCTAAACAAATTACTGAAGTATTTACACACCACCTCTTAAAACTAGTTCCAAACAGATTGTGTTTGTCGATTTCTATTTGCTTTAACACTTATTTCCACCTTTACATTATCTAATTGTTCTTGCAGTCTTTTAAAAGTAATTTGAAAAATAATTGAGGGGTTTTGTTTTTAGATAACGTTCCGATGAGCTGGTTTATTTTTTAATAACTGTAAAAATATGTAACTTCATTTTCTCCATGTTTTGCTTAAAACGTTTGGTAAATAATGTGTCAGAAACTGTAAATCATCCACAAGTGTTCTAGTAGACATAAGGGCTACCAAAAACAAAGCTTCCAAATATTTAATACAACCAAATACCCACATAATGCTCGAGTTTTGTGTTGATACATGATATCAGAGTTATGTGCCTCCAGCAGTATGGCTAAAATGTGCTGAAATTAAGATCTTGGCATGCTGACAGTCTTCTGATGTCTTTGTTGTTGATGTTACCTGTCTGTCTGCCGTGAAAGCAGAGGGCTTTCATTGGCTGGTGAAAAGTACAAGTCTTGTCGGATTGGTTGGGTTTCCTGTCGGACCCACGGTGATGCACAGGAAGCAGGTTTTTCCTGGAAATGGCAGAGAAAGATGAGAGATCAGTGACAAACGCAGCACATGGTAAGGCTCAGGTAATGTGAGCTAACCAAAACCACATGCCAGAGTGTAATGCTGACATGATGTGGGTCTGGAGACACACACACACACACAGAGATGCAAGTGCTGGCTAAAGATGTTCTCATCACGTGCAAGTGTAACGAGAAAGCCAGCCAGGCGGAACAAAACTATAGAGGTTTATGGGCCTGATAAGAAGTCCTGACTGCTATCTCTGAACATCTTTTGGCACAGCTTTGCCATCTGAAACTGGAGACATAGATGCTGTCGCTTTTTTCCTGTGAATTTTGACCACTTTTTCACTTCTCAAGTTTAGAATACACCAGTCATTAATGACATAACACCTTGTTAAAGTTTGCACCTGTCTGTTGGTATGTTGTAAGCCAACTCTTAGTTCCAAAACTGAATGGCAACACATAGAGGATGTGACCTAGATTTTTCATTCCCTTTTTTTGCAAATAAATAGTCACAGGTATGACAGAAAACAAGCTTTGTGTAATAGCTGAAAATTCTGGCTTTGTGAAATAAAATAATGATTTTTTTCCCCAGATAAAGGAGAGGAAAAAGCATATAATCACTCAAAATCAGAATCAGAAAACTTTATTTATCCCGGAGGAAATTGTTCACATCACGACTGCATACTCAGACAAGACAGAACAATACAGAATAAAAATACCTGAATACCTATACCTATACCTATAGACAAATTCAAGACCATCTGCACTTAGGTTAGACAGCTTGCAGACCTTATTGAGCTGTTGGACTTTGCAAATTGAAAGAAAAAACAGATTTGAAACAACAATCCAGTGTTCAGTGTGGCCAAAGATGTTCTCAGTCAGCGGTGTCTAAAAATTGATGTTTAAATGAAGTGAAAATTATTCAAGGAAAACAAACTGGTACACTGTGGAAGACATCAGAGCGTCAGGATAGAAAACTGAAAGCAACATATGTCGAAAATAAAAAAGGAACAAGAGAACCCATGGGTGGAAACAGAAGTCAGTACAGTTGTGATAGAACTGTAAGAAATCTGCTGATTTAAATGAGATTTTCCATTAATACGTCTCTTTATCCCACTTGTTTCAGTTAAGCTTATTTTTGTTTGGCTTTTCTGGATGTAATGTGGATGACTTAACGACGGTGAAGAATCAGAAAATCCATATTGCAGAGAAAGTGAAACATGGTTCTCTGAAGAAAAAAAATCCAGAGAATTTATGATATGTGGTTGCAGGTCAGGTAATGGATCAAGGATAACAGTCAAAACACAGGTGTACATTGAAATTTTGGGTTATTTTCCTCATTCCATTTCTAGAAAATAGGTTTGGTGGTCATTTTCTTAATCATAATACGTTTTGCCACAGAGTGTCAAGATGTTTTTTTCAGGAAAGGCATATCATCTCCATGGCAAACAGTTCAGATCTCAATCTAATTGAAAATGTTTGTCCCTGGCAAGGCTCTTTCCTGCGAAGCTGATCTGTTTGGCACATCTATTATTATCTATTTTATTTGCCATCTTTTGCAGTTTTCATTTTATGATTTGGTTTACTCCTCTTTAAGGTGTTCTTAAGTACCTTGAAACGTGTCATATAAATGAAATGAATACTGATAATATTTGAGAATTTGAATTAGTGAAGTCCATGCCTCAAGTAGTTCAGAGGTAATAGGCCAGAGGTAATGTTCTGGTAGGAAACCTTGGGTCCTAGCAGTCATGTTGATGCATAAACATTATTGCACACCAAAAAGTTTCAGGTATTGATTTCTCCTCCAAATTCTCCATTTCAGTCCAGTCAAACACATGTGGCATGTCTTGGATAAACTTGTTTGATCTATGATCTCTTACAGGACTTAATGAGTCTGCTGCTAACATGTTTTTGCCAGACACCGAATACCTTCAGAGATCTTGTAGTGTCCACTGCCCTGACAAGTCAGAGCTGTTTTAGGTGGTTTGAAGGGGACCTGCAAAACAGAGGTTTTTTTTTGGTTGTTTTTTTTGTCGATTGGTGGCCTGTGCAGAAATCTTATGTACCTGATATAGGACTGCTCTTCATTTAGTCAGTTTGTGGGAAAAGGGGCATATTAAAGGCCCTGCTCTGTCTCATTGCTGGCAGTTTTCTTTAGTGAGCCAAGCTGAATGCACAGGTTCCTGTCTCCTCTGGCTGAAGGACAGAGGTTTCGCTGGCTGTGGTTTCTGCGTGACCGAGGTTGCTGTAGTGTTGTGTCTACTGAAAGTCATGGTTTGGTGGGAACTCTGAGGTTTTGTCGAGACTCTGTCTGTTAGTGCTCTCCCTATGTCTGTGGTTTTAGTTTTCCCTTTGGGGTGTGTGTGTGTGGTCATACTGAACGGTGAGTCTGAGCGCACAAGTTGTGTATTTTATGACCTTTTCAAAAGCATCCCTTTAGAGCCTGTGTCCAGACTGAGAGTGAGACAGGACCAGCTTGGAGTCTGTCGGGCTAAGTCTTGTTTGTGAAGTTGTCTTTTGATTTTGATGTGGTTGAAAAGATAGAAGGTGCAGAGAGAAACTGCCTTTAAGGAATAGTTCAACATAAAAATATGTAACATGCTATGAATTAAAAGCTGTGAGAACCAATTACAGTTGAAAAGGAATTATAGTTGCTTTCCACAAAGCTCGTCTTTTCTTAAAATTTGTTTTACATGCATCTGTTGGGTGGAAGCTGTGGCCGCAAATGAACAAATGTAGCAAAATCTCAAGATCAAACATGACCCACCCTTATTCTCACAAGTATCGGTTTAAATGCTGTACCACTCTTCATTTGGACTTAAAACATAAAGACAAGAAGTTGGGGGTTGTATTGAGCGGTGTGCAACACACACACTCGCACACAGAGTTTATTAGGGGGCCCAGACCCCCCACATTCCACTTTAATGGCTGGTGTCTGCATTGCATTAAACACACACTCGCTCACTCTCTTTCTCTCTCTGTGTGTGTCTCTCTCTCTCTCTCTCTCTCTGAGACGGAGGAACACTTTCCTAATTCTCACACTCATGCTCAATCTCCATCTCTTGGGTTGCCATGTTTGTGGTGACGCCACTTTGACTCACTGGCTCTTTTATTTTTACTCAGCCAATTTATTTTTGCAGGCAGATCTAGTGTTAGCGCAGCAGGGCTTGGATTAAACAGGCCTGTGTGTGTGGTGGTTGAAACATTACAGAGAAGTCTGTCCACAGAGTCCTCTGTCTTGGGAGTGCATTTCAGAGCCACCCAGGTACTATAGTTCCTCCTGATCTGACTCATAAAGGCCTCTGTGTGAAGGTGAGAGTACTCTCAGAACCCCTACAGTGGATTTCCGATTCTGTGTAGGCCACCACGCTGGGCGGTGGAACTTTCAGCCTGTCTTGCAGATCAGTGGAAATGAAGTTATTAAAAGATGACTGTTGTTATTCGAGAACTGCAACTTTTCAGTGGGCCATCATCAGAAACGAGGCCCCTTAGGTGATTTCCAGGCTCATTAATTCAGTCGTTTGACGTAGGTCGACGCTCAAAGTAGTGTTGTTTTGTCTTCAATGGTTCATTTGGCCTCGTTCTGATAGAGTCGAAAGCTGGTGGTGCAATGAATGACATGTGGCTATGCATAGTTTGAGGAGGCCTGGTGTCTGTGCACAACGGAAAGCTCGTAAATGAAAGGCCCGTTTGCAGTTAAGGGAGAGGGATTGGCTGCTGCTGCTGCTGCTGCAGTCTGTGCCTGTGGTGGGAGAGAAAACGGGGAGCGACCATGGAGACAGCGTTCTAATCCCACAGCTGGAGCCAGTGCATGTGTCGTCAGCCACTTTGTCTGTGTGTGCGCGCGCCTGGAGCAAAATGAAAGTAAAGATGGAGTCTTGAGACCTAACCACAACACAGAACTTGAAAAGAAGCAATCTATCGCCTTCTCTTTCTCTTCCATGCACTCCCTCCTGTCTCTCTCTCTTTTTTCACACAGTCTGCCTCTGCACCCTTCCATCTCTATCCTTTGGCATGCTTTCTTGACATTTTGACTCTTTGGAATGACTTTGTAAAATATAATTACCGAAAATACTCACGTCGGAGTCTTCTGTACAGTTTTGGAATAACAGCAAGAACTCAAAATTGAGAGAAAGTGAGAGGAAAGTGATTTAATTATGAAGAGTTTAGAACATAAGAAACTAGAGTACTGGGCTTGTCTTTGAGTCAGATAGGGATGGTTGGTAAGTAGTGAGACAGCCAGTATTACTTGTGGGGCCTTTGTTTTTAACCCTTTCCTGCAGACAGACATTCAGTCTCCTTTGATCCACACCATCTTTTCAAGCACTTTCCTTTTTTTCTACAACACGCCCACTAGCCAGGTCACTGTTGACTATTGCCTGGAGGCCAGACGACTGTCTCTTGCCCCCACCTAGGGTTTGATGGGACCTGTAGCTGCTGGTGTGGATCACAGCAGGGGACCAGTGTCTGAAAGAACATTGCAAACCTGTTTTAAATGATCATGAGAACAGTGGGGTTCAGAACATGAACTTGTCTTTCACTACACCTTTCTCTCTCAGTTTTCTCTCTATTGTCATTATAGTGTATAAAGGTTGTTACTGTATTTTGGTTGCTCTGCATATTTCACTATTTGTAACTTTTCACACAGTTGTCTACCATCAATCTTTTTAGTGTTCAAAAAATATAGTTCTAAAACGTTTTGCTGACAGCGCATCTTTTAATTTAACTATACTCCTTCAGAGGTATTCTGTATGGGATGGCATGGCTCAGCAAAAATCTGGTGTTTCTGTGTGGAATCACAGAATTTACGGGATAAATGTAGGTTATTTTAACATGGCAGACAAGAACACATGTCAGAGCCCACAACAGGGAGGGAAATGTCAGATTGCTACATTCAGTATGGTCAAAAAAAAGTGAAGGCAGTAGGATGGGCCAAGACAGTAGATCATGTGGACCATGTTTATTGCTCACAAAACCGTTTTGGCCGTCTTACACGACTACAGTAAGTGTCGCTTTTTTCAGCAGGTCTGGAGACACATTCTGTCCAGCCTGTCTTGGTATAATCTGACATAGGCAGGGCAGGGACATTTAAAATTAGACTCTCAGAGTGAGATTTTCATGCCAAGTAGGGAAAAAAAAAGCTTGATCTGAGTCAGGTTCAAACTGACTGACCTCCTGCTGCCCTCCAACTGAGAACCCTAAATTGAGTTCACTTAGGTTTGTTGCTGTTAACTACGCTTCAACTGTCTCTCTTTTCTCGTAGCTTCGTACCATACGGATACTTCACTGTGTATGGCGAATTTGATGATGTTTATCACTTTTCAAACATTTTTAGTTTATCAATAGGGGAGTTAAGGCAGGGGATTGGGATGGTGATCATGTTTGCTTTCATTTTGTTTTGCGGTAAAAACCAGCATTTCTTAGACATAACTGTTTTATTTTGTTTAGTCAAACGTGTCTGCATTTCTGTGACATATTATCTGAGATTTTTTGAGTGGCAGGTCTAAGTTTTTATATTTTTCTGCAGACCTTAAACATTAGAAGTCATTTTCATCCTGCCGTTTATTTATTTAGGTCAATGATAAAGGATCCAACACTGCATGCCTGTGAGTGGTAGAAATATGTGAACCTATAAGGCCAGAAGTTACTTTGAAGGTGAAAATAGGATGTATTTTCAATCAATAGGATTAGTGCTGGGCGATATGGAAAAATCACATATCACAATAGGGATTATTTTATATCACGATATACCACAATAAAGTACGTTTTCAGTTATTCTCTGAAAAGTTTGACAAAAATATCATTGCATACTTTTTTTGCAACTTTATTTTGAAGTGGCCTTTATCTGAACTGTCACAAATGAGAAAAATACATTTTAGTTTAGCAATATAAATGTATCAAATGACACATAGTAGTTTAGATCTACAGTAGCCTTCACATTTTTTTATCCACATCATAGTTATTTAAATAGTATTATCAAAATAAACTCTATTTTTTTATTATTATTTATTTAATGCAATATTCTTAGGTTAGGTTAGAAACGATTGAAGAGAAATAGGACGATAGACACTTTTCTATAGTCCCCACGATATATATCATCATATCGCCCAGCACCAAATAGGATGATAGCTGGGTGTGAGTGGGTACAATATTTTATTTAAAGAGCAGGAATCTATCACAGTCTGATCTTAACAGCATGTTCTCGGATGTGTTTCATGGCACAAACCAAGGATATTTCTGAACACCTCAGAAAAGCTGATGCTTTTCAGACTCTGGTTATGAAGCTGTCTTCAATGAGTTTGGACCAAATCCACAGTTAGGCAGATTGTGTACAGAAGGAGGGAATTCAAGACCACGGTTACTCTCCCCAGGAGTGGTCAACCAAGAAAGATCAACAGGAACAAAGCGGGGGATTCTAATGCTCATGTGTCCATCAGGCAAATACTGAACAACAACGTGTGCATGGCAGAATTGCAAAGAGAAAGCCACCACCCTCCAAAACGAATCTCGATTGCCTTTTACAGTTTGCTAAAGATTGCATACACAATAAAGAAGGGTATTGATTTGGATTGATGCCAAAATAGAGCTTTGTTAAAATGAAAAATCTGTTGTTTGGAAACCTTACCCCATCTATGAAACGTAGTGATGATTAAAATGTTTTTTTTTTAAAACATCTTTTAAAAACATTTTTTTTCCTGTGATAGGATTTTCAAATCAAAGTCCTGAGCTTACTTCATTAGACATGTTTGTGTAAGGACCTGAGTTAATGTTAATGCATCCCAGAGTTTAAGCTTTTCTTTCAGGAGTAAAGAGGGTACAGCAAAGTGGGATTTGTAGACTGAGGCTGATGTGATGTTTTTGATATTGATATGTATGTGGGTTTTTTTTTTGTTTTTGCTGATACAGACATGTAATATGGCTCCTCTTAAACTACTTTTAGGGCTTGTATGAAAATGTGATGTTCTATGCAGAAATATAGAATGTTCTAAAAGATTCACAAACATGAGAGTATGACTGTGTAGAGATCATCTTTTCTCTCTACACATTTTTTTAGGTTGCCTTATCAATGTTTCTGGATCTTGAAGATGCCCTGTTAGTTCTCTACTTAAAGAGAAAGTTAGTAGTTTACATGAAGTTTAAAGGATTGAGATTTTAGTGTCATTAAGCTTCAGAGTGCAAAAGTCACACAGCAGCTTCAGCTGATTCAAATGACTTTTGCTCGGAAACTGGAATGAAGTCTATCTGCGTTTGACCAGAGACTCTGGTGAACATAAAGGTGACTGCTACAAAATCTGAAGATCATCAGTATTCCCAGGCTCTCAGTTAACTGCTGAAAAGTTGTTGCACAGGATAATGTTGAATATGTTCTTGGGCACTTTTGCAGTGAAGGAAATTGTATGTTGGGAAATGAATACATCATGAATTGTGCTAGGATAGAAAAACAAAGAGTAACAAACAAAGTTTTGCAAAATAGAAATCCACTGCAAGTACAAATTCAGGTTCAGAAAACTAACATAGTATTATAGATTTGTAGACTTTTGTAAATCGCTCAATAATTCGTCTTTGCATGTATTCAGACATACTTTAGATTTATCTGATAGTCTGCCTGTGAAATGCCGCTTTTGGGTTTCTGTTGCGGTAATGCAAGAATTTCAAATGAGAAATAAGGAAAAAATGCACTCATTTTTGATGTGATCAGTTTTCACTTTGGGGGGGCTGAGACAGTGTTTGATTTAGGACAGTTCTTTTTCTTTCTTTTTTTTTAATAAATAAAAAGGGGTACTACTGCTCTACTTCTTGCATACCTGAAGTTAAAAACAAGAGACTAGAATTTAGAGTTTGGAGACCAAAGTCTCAAAGTTTATGTTTAAGACTTAAGATTGTTCTAGTCTAACCAGCAGATAACTGCTGAGCTGCTAAAGTTTCTAGTGAGTGTAGTTCAGCACAGAATTCAGAGATGGAGTGCCTAAGTGTTGCTAAGTGCTGTTACTGAATGCGCTTAATGTGTTGTGGACCTGCGCGGGCCTGTTAGTGGAGTTGCTTGGCAGACTGCACTCGCAGGCTGCTCCTCATGCTCAGCAGTGCTCGCATAGCAGGAAAATTGGCCCAGAAATGCGCCCTGCCTGACCATCTATGGTTGATTTAATCATAGCCCTGCAAGGAACTCCCCTGTGACGCGTCTGGTTTCTGTCTGGGCAAAGTTGGCTGTCGCACCGTGGCGTCCCGGACATCTGGAGCACTGTCTCCACCGCTGTTTGCCGGTAACTGGGGTTTTTATTTCATTGGCATTGACATGAAGATTGTAGATGTGAAAATAGACGTTCCTAGATGTTTAACTTATACTGCTACTGTTGAGAGCATTAGGCATAGACTCAGAGCATAGAGGAGTAATATGCTTATGGTGGGAAAATGAATGAATGCTAGTTCAGGATTAGATTGCTTTCCATGAATACAGGGCTCTTGGACTTTGACCTTGGCTCTCTCACCTTATGTTATGTTTTCTGAATAATTCACCCTACATCAAGCAACACATGGTTGGTGTTGTGACTAAGCTTGAGTTGCCGGCAAGTACCGCACACCTAATTTTTGCACTGTCAAGCCAGTGTAGTCTACCGTCCTTCAAACACAAACAGTGTGCATGCCACCTTTTTTCAGCTCTGCCTAATCAAGCTGGTCTTCATAACAAGACCACCAGTCTTTCCTGAATTAAATGGTGTTTGCACTGTATATGTATCAAGCTCAATGTCCTGGGTACTTCCGTCCCATAAAGATTGTAGCACAAAATAAGACAAAATAAATTAGTCATGAATTCATACATCCTTGACTGCTGGCCCACTCCCCCGTCAGTGCAGACTTCCATAGTGTCAGAGCAGCCACCCTGGCACTGGTATTTGTAACTGGAGACAAGCCCACAGCATATCTGCATGCCTGCTCCAGTTGGCACCATGGTGGGCTCTTGACCACAGCGAGATCAGTCATGAGGGTACTAGAAGGTGTGTGTGTGTGTGTGTGTGTGTGTGTGTGTGTGTGTGTGTGTGTGTGTGTGTGTGTGTGTGTGTGTGT
>JBBPDE010000140.1:296300-314573 GCA_037974605.1 Nannopetersius ansorgii
TAGTCAAAACAAAAGTGTGTATCTTCTCCGCTCCCGGACACTTCCAGCTGCATCGCTCCGTCCTTCTATCAGAGATATAGAGAAGACAGTCCTCACAGACATAGATATAAGACAGAGAGGTTACAGGATTATAAAACTCAAAGCTTTCCTAATGATTTCATGTGTGCTTGAACTCACTAATATATATGAACTTTAATAAGATTAATGATTTAACAAGAAAGAAACTTTAATAAGGATAACATTTCTCCAACAACATACAAAAAAGAAGTAGTCACTGGCATTTTCCCTATATAAAGATTACATGTTCACTGCATTAGATGTTCACTGCATTCATGTTTTGGAAGCTGCTGTAACCCCTGCTGTGCAAGCTGCAATAAATATATAAATAAAATGGCTTTATGTACTTATGTATTTATGTATATTTGTACTTAAAACATGTATTTATAAATAACATAAATAACATAGCACACTGGCATAATATATTAAATTATTTATGAGGTCGGACACTGCTGTTGGGTGAGAAGTCCTGGCTCTTCCACACTGAACTCATACAACCATGGACAAGGCTTTGTGCACTGGGGCACAGTCATGCTGGCATAGAAAATGCCTTCCCCAAACTGTGTCTACAAATTTGGAGGCATGGTATTGTCCAGAATGTCTTGGTGTACTGAAACATTAAGATTGCCCTTCGCAGGACGCAAGAGGCCGCCTTAATTCAATAATTAAGAGGTGTGCCCCAATACCTTTGTCCATATAGTGTATAAAAAGATTAGGTTTGGAACTAAATTCCCCACCAATTTTTGAGCTCACCAGAACTCTACTGAGATACTTGTTAAAATTTAAGGGATTCTTTTTCACCAAACAGCAAAAACAAAAATGGCACTCCAGCTAGAAATCCCAAATCAATGTAAAATACGCTGAGAAACTACTGTACTGTACAAGTCTGTGAGGAAACTGGTCTCCAGTCCAGTCCTGTGAGGGTGCAGTCAGAACTTCATGTAGTTTCTCATGCGCAATTCTTTCCTCATGCAGTTTTCTGAATCAATTTCATTTCCCAGTCCAGTGAGGTGACCAATTTGGACTTCATTTCCCAGAGCTGTGAGGGTGAGGAATCAGTATGGACTTCATTTCCCAGGGCTGTGAAGGATCAATCTGGACTTCATTTCCCAGGAGTCTCCGGGACCTGACGGATCGCCCGAGCGACCACAGCCGCGGGTCGAGGGTGACCAGGATCCGGACTGGTTTTGTTTTTTAGCTGATATTTGAGTCTGAGTGTGCACGGTCTCGGTCTAGTCAGTGTCGGCTCCCCTCAGCCTCACCCTCCTGCCCCTCCACTCGCTTTTTAATCCGATATGAGCGGCAGCGGCCGGCCCAGGACGAGCTCGTTCGCTGACCCTCCGGGCGCCGCTTCATCCTCCGCGGGACCCGCCGCCGCTGTCGTGGGGAGCAATACAGGAAAGTCCGGGGTCTCTCAGGCCTCGGAGGGAAGCTCCTCTAATCTCAAGTTGGCTAGTGAGTACACCCGTTTCTTCGCTCCTCAATAACTTTGAAATCCCTCTTTTTAAACCATAGATACTTCTACTTATAACAAAGCAGCTGCTCTATTTTTCGGTACTAGTTTCTCGGTATGCATGTTTACACTGTTTAGACAAGTTGGGTAACTTTAACACACCTTTTCAAGCTCGGAAATAAACCAGAGACTCTAGTAATTGTCTAACTAAACTCGTGTTTGGTTGTATAGTAAAAAAAGAGGATGTTTTGATGCCAGGCTAAAAGCATCATTGATTTACAGTGAGCTAACTGGCTATGCTAACTAGCTAAGTTATCCAGAGCATCTAGAAATTAACAGTGAAAATCAGTTTCGAGAGACTGATTCGCTCTTTAACTGGGTCACATAAAGTAGTAGCTGTAGTAGTGTCTCCTTAGTGTGTCAAAGAGACCAAATTGTACCTATATTGTCTAATAGTCTTAGCGCTAATGAGCTAGCTTTCCAAAACCTGGCCTTCCATCTCCAGTTAAAGGAGTGTTTGGCTGGAATGCTGTGTTAAAATAAAGTGACCCCTTATAGTCACACATAAACACAGTGTAATAGTTTTCTCTGCATTTAACCCGTTCACAAAATGAAGTGGCGGAGCTGTGTCTCATAGTGGTGCCACTAGCAGTCATGGGATTCGAACCCACGACCTTCCGATCGCATAGGCAACTCCCTAACCAATAGCCCGCCAGTTTCCCCCAACATTCAGTTCAGTATATCACTAGCTACACGGTTAGCAGAACAAAACTGCCTAATATCCTGTACAGCAACAGTTTTTCAGTCTTTGATCGCCTATTACTTATCATAGACATTAACATTAATGCGTCTTTCCAAGCCTTTTCTCCAATAGTGTGATGAAAGTGTACAATGCCTTGTAGTGTTCAAACAAGACCCAAATAAAACAGGCTTCATATGAGCCTAAAGACCGGTTCAAAACCAGCATCACCTACATGGATGTTGGTTTGAGAGTTAGATAAGGTCTGATTTGTCTTGATGTTAATAGGCTAATGATTTCCAGACAGTTTACTGTAGACCTCTTTGTGAGACGTCAAGTACATTTTGCTATTACGTACACTATATGGACAAAAGTATTGGGATACACCTGTTTTTCAGGGTTTGGGCTAGGCCCCTTAGTCTTAATGCTTTAGCATATTTGGGGCAATGCCAGGCTTCCAACTTTCCAACTTTGTGGACTGGATAGAGCTCTGATCTCAACCCCATCCAGCTCCTCTGGGATGAACCGGAACGGAAGTGAGCTTCTCGTCCAACATTAGTGCCTAACTTGATAAATACTCGACAGAATGAATGGGAGCAAATTCCCACAGAAACTCCAAAGTCTTGTGGATCACTGTCCAGGAAGAGTGGAAGCTGTTATAGCTGCAAAGGTGGACTAACTCCATATTTAAGTCTGTGTTTGAATGCAAACCTGTCCTTGGTCAGGTGTCTTAAAACTTTTGTCCATATAGTGTTTGTGATAAACTGTAAATATATCAACTAGTACTTAGTCGAGGGGCTGAGTCTGAACCTCTGAAGTCACTTTACAAAAACTATAGTTAAGTAACATTTTTATTTATTTTTTGTTCTTGTAAAGTGACTTTCGAGGGTGACTGAATTTTCGGTATTTGACAGTGATTTATTTAACTTTAGATGTGCTACAGCAGGGGAAGTAAACTGTGGTCCCGAGGGGCTCGTTTTCAGCACCCTTGAGTGTTTTTTATTGCTCTTACCACACTGAATCTGTCACTTTACTACTGAATTGAAGCAGGCGTTTTAGTGGGAAAAGTCGCTGAACTGTTCTGGACTCCAATCCTGGATTAGAACATCTGATTTGGTGTCTCTTGTTGTAATTTTGTTGACTTATTATGAATGAAAAGTGGCCAGCTGGTCAAAGAGCAGCATTGATGCCTTTTTTTTTTTAAAGGAGCTGGAGGTGAGGTGACGACAGTCGTGGCCACTCCTGGTCAGGGTCCAGATCGTCCCCAGGAAGTGTCGTACACCGACATCAAGGTGATCGGGAATGGCTCCTTTGGTGTGGTGTATCAAGCACGCCTCGTCGACACTCATGAGCTGGTGGCCATCAAAAAAGTTCTTCAGGATAAAAGATTTAAGGTGTGTGAAATTTTACACATACATTTGCAAAGGGGAGTTCACTAATGCCAGCACCCCAACTGAGACAGAAATGTAACGGAAACTCTTATTTACCTCCTCATGTAGAATCGAGAGCTACAGATCATGAGGAAGCTGGACCACTGTAACATAGTTAGGCTACGGTACTTCTTCTACTCCAGTGGTGAAAAGGTAAGAATGAGATTATACTAGCTTCTGGAAAACCATGATTTTCTCTGTTGTAATACTGTTAATTGGGCTTCATGTGTCCTGTGTATAAAAGGAAACCTGAAGCAGGTGATGACTACTTTGCATATTCATGAGAGACAGAGTGAGAGTGTGTTGCTGGTCCGGGGTTCAGTCAAGTTTAGACTTAAAGTTATGTTAGGGCTGTCAAACGTACTGTTTACACTTTAACTTATACAAAAGGGTTTCATTCACATACCAGCACAATTATCCAACTCTGTGCTCTCAGCTTAGAACTTGGTATTGAGAGACAGTTATTGAGCACTAGATTATTTGCATTTACTCTGAACTATATCAGAACCTGATCTGTGTTGGCAGGTCATTGCTTGACATTTGGAATGAGGTTTATTATTGAGTAATATTTCAAATTGATTTGATGGTGTGTGGTGTTCTCTGGTTAAATGAAATTCACACAGTGAGTGGGTGTCGAGCACAGTTGCCGATTTTCCTGCTCAAACATGCCTGGTTCAGCTCCAAGGTTTGGATTTCTCTCCAACAGCTGGACACGGAGACATCCAGGACTAGAGTTAGGCACTCCAGCATTAGACTAGATTTCTATGGGAATTTGTGCCTATTCAATCTGTTGAGCATTCATGAGGTCGGACACTGATGTTGGATGAGGAGTCCTGGCTCACTATCTCTGTTCCAGTTCATCACCCAACCATGCCTTTATGGTGCTTGCTTTGTGCACTGGGGCACAATCATGCAGGGATAGAAAAGGTTCTTTCTCAAACTGTGTCCACAAAGTTGGAAGCTTGGCTTCCAAAGAATTAAAATTGCCCTTCACTAAAAGGAAGGGGCCTAGCCTAATTCTTAGTGTGTGTGTTACACCTGTACTGACTGTGTAGGTTATTGTGATTCTGGTAATCATATAAGGTCGTATGCATAACTGAACTGTTTTGACTGTTACAGTGCTTGAATTTAGTGGAAAGCATGAGTGTGATTCATTTTGCATGCTGTTGAAATAAGGCAGGGAGGTTTGGAGGTTAAGATGAATGCTGTCTGGTCATTGGCTTTGAACTCTCCTGATTATTAAGGACTTTTGAAAGGATATTGTGGCATCTGTGTAGGCAAGTCTCTGCCTTCTGCGCATCTTGACCGTAATAATTGTTTAGAAAAGCTTTGTGCTGGTGGTGGATATTCAGGATTTTTTTTAAAACTATGGCTTCTATTTTCTTTCCCTGTAATGTTTCATTACATCATGGATTTGTTCACATCTTGGTGTATTTATTCTTGATGCGTATAGTTTTCCTTATGATATGAAGTGAGAACTGCTTTTATTCTGAGAAGACCAAAACATGCAGTCACACAAATGAAATGTGCATTAAAATGTTTTTATAAGAGCCTTGGTGAGCAAAACAAAATTTCCTGGCCAGTTCACATATGCATTACTTTTATAAAAGACCAACCTTTTCCTAACATAACAGCCGAATCGTTGTTGTCAGGCTGGTGTAAAATTTGTATTACCTTGGTTGTTACAAGGTACTTTCATAACAACTTGCCAGGTTTCTCCAGTAAATACAGTAATCCCCCAGTTTTACGTGGATCAGGAGTTATGGATTCAGTCACACGCAGATTTAAAAAAAAAAATTTTGAGAACCGAAATCCCCACAACAGCGCGGAAACTGCTTTTATTTTTTTGTTTTTTGTGGCAATAAATATTTTTTTGCTGTTTTCACACAAGGGGACCCGTTCACCTCCCCGCAGTGTCCCTATACTTTTTCTCACATTTTGCTCTACAGTTCGGTAGATCTCCAGGAGCCCTTTCCAATGAGCTCTCGTTTGTATTTTTACATGTGTAGATGTGGATTTATTCTCTGAAAACCGTTCACCTTGCTGCGGTGTCCCAATGCATTTGCCCTGCAACCTTGCATATTTGTTGCATATCGCAATGGGGAATTTAAATTAAAAGAGGTGGGTGTACGAGTTTGCCTTTAGAAGATGCGAATATTGGTTTACTTTTACATTTTCTTTTAAGGATAATGCATTAAACTTGTTTAAAATGACAGTGTTCTGGTGGCATTTTTAGGTTCATTTTTAGTTATTTTTTTTGTTTAGGACACTATACACGTGTGCTCTTAGAGCGTAACCCCCATGAAAAGCAGGGGAGTACTGTATTGCAGAACATGCTTGCTTTTGGTCTTTTAGCATAAACGAGCTTAAGTGGACCATGTATGTTCTCTCTATACCTTGTGTTACTGCAGCTATTGTGGAGGTTTCTGGCACTACAGAAAGTCGCACCCCTTTCCTGCTCCCGCTTCTGAAATGGAAAGTGCTCTGAAAATCATTTGTTCACAGTGGGGGGGAAATGACAGGCTAACACAAACACTCAGTTGGGGTGTTATTTGATTTATGCTCTTTTCAGACTTTCAAAAAGCACAGGGAACCTGGGAAAAGGGAAATCAGACATATATGTTTGTACAACTGCTGTTTCTCTTTTTGTTCTTGAATTTGATTAGTGGATTAATGGAAAGATGTGTCCTCCACAGAAAGATGAGGTGTATCTGAATCTGGTGCTGGACTTCGTTCCAGAAACGGTATACAGGGTGGCACGGCATTTCAACAAAGCCAAGACCATCATTCCTATCATTTATGTGAAGGTAAGAACTGTTGGGAGAGGGCTCCACTCGTTTTAAAATATTTCAAGTCAAAGTGGCTTTTATTGTCATCGATCCACATACACAGTATATGATTTGTAAAACACAAACAGTATAACAAACATTTAGGAAGACAAAAAAAGGAATATAGCAGCAGGTATATGTTGAGGTAGTAGAGTGCAAGCATGCCAAGGATGTTAAAGAAGTATACTGCATGGTGTATATATTGAAGTGAAATATATAAATATGGTGGTGTATATGTATCATGTATGTAATGTGTAGTATGAGTCCATTGAATATGTATTTGGGATTTGTTGATTACTGTCTTCTCTGTCTTTCTCTTTCAGGTCTACATGTACCAGCTGTTCCGCAGTCTGGCCTATATTCATTCCCAAGGTGTGTGTCATAGAGACATTAAACCTCAGAACCTGCTGGTGGATCCAGAGACCGCCGTACTCAAACTATGTGACTTTGGCAGGTGGGTATAATGTTGTGTTATTTGGACATATATTTCCATATATTTTTTCCTCCCTACAGTCGACCTGTCCGTCTGTTGCAATGCGTTATTTAAATTTCCCCTTTAAATGTGACAAAAATAAAACCACCTCCTGAGAACTAAGTTTAATATTGAAGTAAAACATAACAGAAGTAGAATAGTTGTGTTCTTTGTTGTACTCTGTGCAGGCTTTTGTGAAGCTTTACCTAAAGTTTTACTCAGAAGCTCAGTGGAACTGATTTGCTGTTTAAATAATTCTCATTCATGCTAGGTTGTGGTTTTATGGAATAGATTTTGGTTGCTGGCTGCAAATGATCTCCCATATTTACATCAGCTGATTCTACAAAAGACTTCCAGATCAGATAAGTTCTGGAAGTAATTTGTATAAATTCAGTCCGTGCACAGTCACAGGCTTAATTCCAGAGAACAGGGCAGGACTTATGACTTGGCTGTAGCAAACAAAGCCTTAACAAAATGCTGCTTCCCTGTAGCTTTGGGAGTCTTTGAGTATGTAAGTCAAGCATTAGATGCTCTAGATCAGGGGTGTCATTCACTTTAAGGTTTGCACTGTACATGTTCTCCCTGGCTGGTAGCCCTTAATGCAGAACGTGATGCATGTCAACTCCCTGTTTCAGCTCTCAGACCTGCATTTATATCCTATATCTGTCATAAGTGGCAAACAGAATGGGATGAATGTATTAATAACAAATGAACCCTGCTGCTAATAATAGACAGAACCCCTATATCTTTTTTTTTTGTCAATTTTGAAACATTTTACCGTGTTCTGCTCTGCGTAACATGAGGTGATGATTTTACTGCCAAAGTAGCCTGGAAGATGTTTTTTAATAATGCACCAAGACATACAGTCTCTCTGAACACTAGAGAAAAAGCGGGAGCACTGTACTGGCTGTGCAGATTTTAAAATGAATAAAATATTGATTTAAAGACTCTTATTTGGATTGTTTGTTTGTTTCGGTGTCTTGTTTTTAAATAATTTATATTGTTTAAAATACCTTTTTGCCATGACAAAACCATTGTTGTTAATATGGCATTAAACTTAAACTACTAATACTCCTCTCCCTGTCTGTCAATAAATCTAGAATGCCTGGATAACTCCTAACTAACATGGGTCTGCTAAGTTGGTCTAGAATATAGGATTCAATCGTACAATCTCTTTATTACATCACACAACCTCTCTTATTCGCTCCCATACAGTGCAAAGCAGTTGGTAAGAGGTGAACCCAACGTCTCCTACATATGTTCACGGTACTACCGTGCCCCTGAGCTCATCTTCGGAGCCACTGACTACACCTCCAACATTGACATATGGTCGGCAGGCTGTGTGTTGGCCGAGTTGCTGCATGGTCAGCCCATTTTTCCTGGGGACAGTGGTGTAGACCAACTTGTTGAAATCATCAAGGTATGGATTTTGGTTTTCTTCTGAAGTATTTTTTTTTTATTAATCTGTCATAGAGTAAATAAATACGGCTCATTTCATGGAATAAATCTTTTCGCCCTTTTGAAGCAAGAGTGTAGTAAGTGATTCAAAAGTGCACATTAGGCTGCGGAAACAGATTGTTTTGAATTCACTGGTTCATGAGGTCACAAATGGCATCAGATTTGCTTATGTTTACCTAATCAGTTTACAACAGTTCATCCCTATCCATCTCCTGAGGCTTTAAGGAGCGAAACGCCTGACAGGTTTTTACTTGAGGCACAATATTGGAAACCATTTACACAGCACAATTTTAAAGCACAGTATCAAATCCATAATAGAGGCTAGAAAATGGTCATGTGAAAATTAATTGCCTTTTTTCCATAAAACCATCCGAGGGGAACAATAAATTGAAAGTTTAATGAAGGATATAAAGTAAAAGTCTAATGTGGTTTGTCATATTTGCTCTGTAAGTTGTTTTATAGGTTTGTTTTGTCTCTGTTCTCATACAATAATGTATATTGAGATGTGACTATCATAATCAATAATGCAAGCCAGAATCATTAACACCATATATTACTCACTGAACTTGCAGGTTTCTGTGTGGCAACACTTGTAGTGCTTTCACTTCACTTTTCTGTCACATTTGCATATTTTTTTTTAACACTTGTATACTTGAATACCCAGTATTGATTTGGATGGGTTCCGTTCTTGGAACGGGACCATACCCAGTTAGCATACTGAGCTGAATTTTGTGTCCCAAATTGTGCTTGCAGTTGTTCACATTACCAACCTTTGCTAATCATCTGTTTAGTACAGATGGTATGCAACACTGTTAACATTCAGTGGTTCCCTCTTGTTTGGTTAGAATATTACCATAACAGCATGTTGCTGCCCTTCTTTTGTACAAATGCATTCATTATTTGCATTCTTTTCAAATCATGCAAATAATGAATGTGTTCTCTGAAAATCTACTTTATAATCTTTCCAAGTGACAAAAATACAAGTGTTTATTTAATTATTTGGTATTCTTTTTGTATAACCTGCAATTTAATGTAAAAAAATGGCAGTGGCAAAAACAATAATTTGCATAATATATTCCATGGTACACAATATTCAGTACTATTTCTTATTGTCCCAAGCCTAGAGTTCTGACTGTATCCTTCGCTTTAAAATGTTTAAACATAAAGTAAAAAAATTGTGTAAGGTTTTTTAAGTTACAACAAATATTGGTAGAACAGCTGGTCATTTATCAGGCAAATTGAGTTGTGCAAGGACCTAGAACAGGTCTTCTTGAAAATCTGAGGAATATCAGTAGGTACTGAAGACTAGAAGAATGGTCCCAATCCAGTGATCTCAAAATGAGCGTTACATAAAAGAATTGTGGGAGATTGGTGGTTCTCCAGTAATTCCAGTAGTCCAGTAGCACAGTGATAAATTTGGCAAAGGTCTTGGGCTGTGATGGACAGGAGGAGTCCTTTTAAGAGGTTGAGTCAGCAGGAGATCCAAGGTTCTTGCTGATATGCGCTTTATGAATATTGATCAGAAATGGTGAAAAGGTCATCCATGACAAAACTCTGCACTGGCCAGTTGGCCTGCATCCAGGATAGCAGGCCAGTACCATTTGGAAGTCTTAGAAAAAGAGAGAGACAGTTGTTTTGCCATCAACACAACCAAGGTACAAGAAGTAATGTAAACTTCTCTCAGAACTTTAAACTGGTATAAATAGCAGACCTGAGAATAGAATCTCTGAGAGCCCCTTCAGCTTAAGCCATTGCACAGTTATTGGAGCTGTGGAACAGTAAAAATTTAACACTTTAAAACCTTTAATTAATGAAAGCTTTTCTGTAATACAGTTATACCCACTGGCAGTACACCAGTACACCTGTGACCCTTGTTAATTAGGATGTTTCCTGTTGTCTATATCCATCTGACTCTACTAAAGTTTTTGCCAAAACATCTAAATTGATTTGATTAAATGAGTTGCTATCCAGTAATGTCAGTGTAAATTGGGAGAACCAATTCGTCATGAACAAATTGAGAGCTTTCTGTGGCTTTTCCTAGGTGCTGGGCACTCCAACAAGGGAACAGATTCGAGAAATGAACCCCAACTACACAGAGTTCAAATTCCCACAGATCAAAGCACACCCTTGGACAAAGGTAAACAAAAATTTCAGACCATTCAAACTTGTTTCCCTTTTATTTGAAATAGATCTTAATTTGTGACTGCTTATTTACTTAAGATGGAAGCAAAATAACTTTTACCAATTCAGTGAAAATCTGTCACTGATCTTGTAAAGCTCTGTTTAATCAATGCAGTTGTTGCATGTTTATCATTCTCTTACTTTCTTGTGTTTTAAAGGAGAAAGTGAACCACAGTTTAACCATAATCTCTCTTTTCCTCTCCATTTTCATTGTCTCACACACTTTCAGGTGTTTAAGCCACGGACCCCTCCTGAAGCAATAGCTCTGTGCTCCCGGCTTCTTGAGTACACACCGGTGACTCGTCTCTCTCCGCTTCAGGCCTGCGCCCATGCCTTCTTCGACGAGCTGCGTCAGACGGGGACGCGCCTCCCAAGTGGCCGCGAGCTCCCTCAGCTCTTTAACTTTACCACGGCCGGTTAGTTTTATCCTGTTCAGTCACTGTGTGTTGCTGTGAAGGGGCCGAAGATGTAGATTTCCATTGGTAGTTCAGTTTTGTCATGTGTAAGGCAATTTTTTATTTTTTGTTTGTTTTTTCTTTATCTGTTTCCTATTTTTCTGTTATTACAGAGCTGTCTATTCAACCTCAGCTAAACTCCACCCTCATTCCACCTCATGCCCGTGCACAGACCACGTCGTCTTCACACGGTAATGATGCCATCCGCCATACTGATACAGATAAGCTTTAAGAGAGGCTGAGGTTAAAGCAGTGAGTAAAGGCCATATGGGTGGTTATTGTATGTCGTTTGTTCGTTTGTTTCACCTCATTCACTGTTACTATCTGACTCTTCTGGTTTGGTTTCCTTTAGATGGCTCAGACGGTTCTGTTCAGCCCAACTCGACTCTAACCAACAGCGCCTGAAGCACTGACTCAAACACGAAGTATCTGAGCCACCTCCGCAGTACCGCAGTACACACTTACCTCATACATGATTCCCTATCCCTGTTAGCTTTGAACTTAAAGTAAAGCTCATACGCTCATTTAGTCATTCAGGTTTTTCCTCTGACATTTCAGTATCCTCAGTGACAGTTGTGTACTATTTTAACAATGGTAATGGTTATGGAGGTCTCCAACTACCAACTACTACTGATCCAGTTGTCTAAGCTACACACACGCACACACACCATTTAATTTTCTAAAATTTGTTCTTGTAAATCAGTCGTTTTGGAATACGTGTCCTGGCCGGCTACGTCTGTTAACAGCCATATCTCTGCGTACAGGAATTTAAAATAATCGGTTAAAGTGGCAGGAGGGGCAGGTCCTCTGTCTAATAGTTTTTTTTTTCTTCATTATCTTTTTCAACTTTTTAAAAAAAAAAAAATCTTAATTTATTTGACTGCTTATTTACTAAAGAAGGTTTCTTAAGGCATCGAAGTAACCTCCCCCAGCCCTCTTCATATGTGGAGGTATAAACTCAAGACATTCAAGAAAGTCACTTCTGTCACTGATTTGGTTTTAAAGACGATTGAAATAGTAATGTAAAAAGCAATGTCTTTCTTTTTTGTTTTTAAGCTATTATTAAATTATACTTTTAAACATTTTTAAAACATATATCCTCCTCTCTTACTTTCTTGTATATAATTGGGGTGACAGTCCACTGCTGACAGTCTGCTGTAGGTCAGACTTTTACGTCCTGAAGGCTAGAACTGTGGCCGGCGTCCTGTTTGTTTGGCAAATAACATGGAAAGACCTTTTAGAGAAGCCTTTTGAGCTTTAGTTGCTTTTAAAGAAGGGAAAAGTATAAGGTTAACGTGTATTTGCTTTTTTTTAATGCATTGGTGCACATTTTGCTTCTTTCTGCTCCTGTAAAATAAATGCATTG
The DNA here is from genome assembly GCA_037974605.1 of Nannopetersius ansorgii. Classification (NCBI taxonomy): domain Eukaryota; kingdom Metazoa; phylum Chordata; class Actinopteri; order Characiformes; family Alestidae; genus Nannopetersius; species Nannopetersius ansorgii. The sequence continues at coordinate 308,740 of JBBPDE010000140.1, forward strand.
GGATATCAGGCTAGTATGAGGCACTGTACTGTAGCAGTCAGTTCCTGTTGAAGCTTGAGGGATCCGAGTGGGTGTATGCATGTGTTTGAGTGAAAGTTACAATAGAAAGGAAAAAGACTTGTCCCACCAGTTCTGCAACCATTTTTTTAAACGTATGTGGTTTGTTTTTTTTTTTTTTTGTAATTAATATGCTGCTCTGGTTATTCATTATTTGTTTGGTCCCACCAGATTTATTAGAAGTGTTTTGCATTTGTCCTTTTTTTTTTTTGGCCCAATTTTATCTCAACTTTTTTCTTGAACTTTTTTTCTTCTTGGGATTATTTGTATTTTCCCCATGAGATGCAGCCATGCAGCAATAGTAGAAGTCTAGAACAGAGTATAGAATATATGATCATGTTTGTGAATAGAAATTGAATCGGCTATGATCTTTCAGTATTGGTCATTAGAGAGACAATAGTGAGTTTGTGATGTCCAAACATCTGACTGCTTCTTTCTCCTTAAGACAAGCTGACCTACACAAGAAACATATCTGAGGCTTTGTTAGTGAGACCATCCCCTGTCCCTAAAGAATTCCATCTTCTGTCTTTTGTACGAACAATCTGTGAAGCTCTCTTGATGATCTTCAGTTTTTTTTTTTTTTTTTAGTCTCTATTTTGTCTTGTAGAGTGGATATGATTTTTGACAAGGTTGGATCCACCCATGCCCCTTGTGTAAATACATTGTTTTTAAGCAGTTCTCATGTAAATATTAAAATTGTCTTCACATTTTTCTTTTTGACTTCCCCCAGACAGTCCCAGCATCCTCCTTTCCCTCCATCTCTCGTACGTCTTTGACAATTTGTACTTGATAACTTATTTATTTTTCGCTGAACCGTATTTTCTCTCTCCATTGTGTGCAACGTAATCCTGTTTCAACATGTGCTGTGCTTGGGTCTGTATTCTTGGCATCTGAATACAACTTAAGAGTTATCTTGAGGAACCTGTTTGAAGAATGATTCTTTTAGGACAGCTGTGTTGTGTTGCATTAATGTGACTTGTCGCCATGAGGTACCAACTAGTTACCTGTGACCTTGATTTTTTCTTGTCCTCAGAGATGGACGTTCAGACATGAGAATGCTCAAAAATTGTGGTCAGATATTCATGTTGTGAAGGGAACAGTCTCTGAAATGGAAAGCCAGCTGCTTGGCTCTATACCAGACTGAAACTGTGCAACTGGTTAACATTTGAGCCATGAAGGAAATGCTTTGGTGGAAGCAGATCATAAATGTACTTTGTTTTTCTTGCACATTTTATGAAAACTACTCCGTAGCATTCTCCCAACATGTATCTTTTTTCGTAAACATACTTGTATTCTTAACACTTCCTTTACATTCGAAGTCAGTGGTTGGATGCATCAAGCTCTGAGATCGATTTGTGTTGGACTTGTGGATCTTAGATATTTGAATACATGGGTTAGGATTTTATTTATTTTTATGTCAATGTGTACAAATTTCCTGTTTGCATCATAAAGAAAGAGTCATTCTCTTATTGTTTTTCGCAGCATCAGTAACCTCTCCAAACTGTGTTCTTTCTGTTTCCCCCCCACAACATCCTGGGCCACAGGTGAATGGGTGGCTTGAATGTTGATACAGAGAGATGGATGAAGACAATCTTTTTGTCCATATGAACTGAACTCATTTAATAAAGTAAAAAAAAAATACTTCCACCGATGTTGGTGTGAATGTTATGAATTTGGTTAATGAGTCAGACAGGTAGACCCAATGCTTCAGTAAATAGATTTTGTTACTATAGATATTGTAAACATTATTTTGGAAGATTTGTATTTGCTTACCAAGTTTAAGGGTTATCGTATGATGTAAAATGAAAGGTAAGGGATAAATCCTCTATGATCAAATGTTTAACATTATCTTACACTCAAATCTAACTTTATATTTAGGAATTTTACAGTAAAAAAGCTCAACTTATTTTGCAAATAAAATTTCCTTAGGCCTATATGTTGTAACACATTTTGTGATTTAAAAAAATCATGGCTATCTGTTGAAATCCACTGATCTGGACCGGAGGAGTTTACATACTTGAGACCTGTTACAAGCGTATATGTAAGATGTGTTTAAAGGATACCACTGTTTTACCTTTCACTGTGTCTTTATACTTCCATTTTTATGTAAGAATTTGAAGAAGTCTACATGCTTTGACATGAGCATAATTTATCCATTCTCCTGAATTGGTGGTTGAAAACCAACTATTTAATTTTACTAAACAAATCAACCAGTGATACTGTGTTCCACTATGCACCAAAGAGACAACTATAAAGATCCCACGCCCTGCTGGCTGCTGCCCAGTGCTCCAGGACTTCCCACACCAGTCACTTAGCCCTGGACTTAGTGAACATCCAGAGTGTCCCATTGTATTGCTCAGTTATTCTTGTGATTATGTAAACTGTGGGCACAAAGCTGAAAACCTGTGTCAGCAAAGGGTGCGGCTCAGTCATTCGAAGTGTGAACACACTTTGATATATGGTGTATGTTTTGTATATTGGGAAAATAATTATTGGTGCACATCCATTAGGCCTGTAATCCATATGATATCTCTTATTCTGTGCCTTTTTAGGTTAATAATGATACATTGATAACCAACAATAATAGTAAAAATTACAATAATAAGTGACAGCTGGTGGCCTGGAGGTTAGGGAGTTGTCCTGTTGTCAAAAGGTCATGGCTTCAAAACCCAGGACTGCTAGTAGCACCTATAAGGTACCCTCGAGCAAGATACGGCCCCACACACCACTCCCGGGTGCTGTGGTCCTGGGTGCCCCTCTTGATGAATGGGTTAAATACAGAAGAAGAAATTCAGATCGTGCTGAGGTGTGTTCACCTATGACAAATGGTCAGAGAGAAAAATGCTGAAGAAACCTGCTGGCAGGTTAATAATAATAGCAGTACATAAGAGTTACAATAATAACTAATGATAATAGCAATAAGAACAAATGACGAATGATAACTACTACTAATGATAATTAAATAATATTAACCAACAATAATTTCAATAAAAAACGTTACTTTTATTTGTTATTATTATTCATACTATCCACATGTAAAATGTTTAGATTTGAATCACTGTTTTGGCGCGAAACGCCCCTACAGGCGTCGCTGGTTAGTGACGAACAGTGAAAGGCCTCTATATTTTGAGCTGGGCTTCGCTCTGATTGGTCAAGGGCGCGTTCGAAACCGTAACAACCAACGAGTTCGTGTTTTACTGGACCTCCCGCTCCGAGTTCGCCCAGCAGTGTGAGAGTGGAGACAGTGAGTAAAATGTCGTTTTTGGGTCTCTGTGGCTCAGCATGTCTTCATGAAATACTGCTCAAATGAGATACTTTTCTGTCATTTCCACAACGGCAGTGGGTTGTCTCTGTTGTAAAAGAGAACAGAGACCCTCTGTCATCACACCAGAGAGAAAGAGATGCTGTGGTGGTACAAAAATGTAGGTAAACAAGGATTTATATCAGAGGGTTGTGGTTTTGAAACCCAGGACTGCTAGTGGCACCACCAAGGTAGCGTCCTACTTCCCAGGCGCTGCTTCACTTGGTGAATTTGTTAAACACAGAGAAGATGTTCACATTGTTCACACTGTGTGCTGTCTTAAAGATCCACCTATTGCTGTCACAAGTGGTGTGTACTCCAAAGTGGTGGTGGCAACTGGTGGCTTGTTGGTTAGGGATCGACCCCTGCAATCGGAAGGTCATGGGTTTGAATCTCAGGACTGTCTGTATCACCTGTATTTTACCCCCAATTTACCCCCCGTTTTGTTCCTGGCAGTCCAAGCTTCACTAGGTGAATCGGTTAAATGCAGAGAAAGAATTTTGTTCTGTTTACACTGTGTGGTGTGATGTGTTGTGTTCACATATGACAAATGGACACTTTACACTTAAAGAAAAACTTGAAGTAGTTATGGGACAACGACACATCACCCTAAGGTTACTACTTCCTACTACAGTTCAGTCAAATTAAGTTTAGTAGGTTTTTTTGTTATTTCATGAACAGAAACAGAATAGTACAGACAGGACAAAATACACAGAGTTCACATAGAAAGAATGTGCAAGAACAACATGAGCAACAAAACAGCAGGACAAGACAACATTTAGTACAGCCAACAATAGCTTCACTACAAGTCTGATTAAATACAGTTTTATGACATACAATATTCCAACACCATAGTGTTGTGTGCAAAAACTACACAATAATACACAATAGAGGGAGACAACATGAAATATAACAGCACAGATATAGCAGCAACAGAATGTGCGGTATAATAAAAAGTCGGGTATTTCCCGAGGCATTTGTTTTAGGCAGATAAATTAAGTACCCTTAATTACAGACAAAATAGTTACATTGCTACAAAATTTTGATGCATGGCGCCATGTATTCATGGTTGCCTGCAGTAATGACTAATTTACTTATTCACTCAGTCATGGTATTTGTGTCATTTGAGTGCTGTATGAGCAACCTTATGCGGCAATGTGGAGCCATTTACACTGGGGGGCAATATTGCACAAGTGATAACAGGCCTTTATTAGCAAGAGCCTGAAGATGGACCTAGTCTCATTCCCAGTAGCATCTACAGTGAAGGGATTTTGATGGAGTCTTTATCTCTCAATCTTATTCAGACCTTTCCATGCCTGAGCCATGCGCCTCTTAATGAAGCACCAGTAGTGTTGATAATTTCATGCCTGTCTCAATTGACACCAGCTCTACCAATCCCATCACAATCCTGTTTAATCAGTGGAATAAGATTCTACTCGCGAGCACGTTTTGCTGCCAAAAGTGTTTAAAGGATTAAAAGGCAGAGCAGTTCAATCTGCATTGTTATAAGGCCATTGGAGACTCCATCAGGCTTGGCACACCAGCCTGGGTTAAGCTTGCCAAAAGCCTGAACACACATTCCTGCCCCACCAGCTTTTCCATCAGCGCCGGTTCAGCAGACACCTGATACCCATTCGCCCCATCCTTCATCATTCTCCATCCTTCTGTCCCCTCTCTGAATCACCCTGAGGTCTCTTGAGTGCAAATGTGGCAGATTATAGAAGTGCAAAGTGTCTCACACTCTGTTCATGCACAAAATGTAGGTTAACAAGGATTTTGGCTTCCTAAATGACTGGAGGAACTGTTGAATTGTCACATTTATCTAGTCTCATATCACAATGCTAGTAGAGCATGCTGTAAATTTACTTTTGCACATTCCTATTTCATTAGTGCAAAAATAGTTCTCCTAGTTTTATCTTAGTAATTCTGTACTATAGGAATCAGCACTGGTGGTTACAATTTGGCGTTTTATCAGTGATCCATGAATCCATTACGCCTCATCAGCCCTAAGACTATGAATTAAGGTGGTTCTACATGTGAATCAGTGCCACTGGAGCACAGTGGCTGAAATGCTGATTCATGAAAATGGAAATGATTTAATACCTTATTAAATATATGCTCCAAGTATTTAATAAGGTATTAAATACTTGGAGCATATATTCGAAGGGACAGACTTTATCCCCTTTGACACATTAGTTAAACAGTGCAGAATTAACAAGAACAGATTCTTAGAATACCCACAAGTTAAATCTATAATAAAAATGAAATTTAAGTCTAATCAAATGAAACTACAAATACCACCAAGTGTGACAGAATTCCTGAATCTCAACCCCCCACCCCCCAAATTACTGTCTAAAATATACAAGACACTTTCCAAAATAGATGAATCTGTATCCCTTCCTATTGGAAAATGGGAGGCAGATCTATCAGACCAAAACTTCTGGTCACAGATATGTTTAAAAACCTTCAAACTGAT
>JBBPDE010000140.1:376290-392366 GCA_037974605.1 Nannopetersius ansorgii
GCTACAGGTTTATAAAATTATTAGACAAAGACAAACAATTTAAAAATAGACATGTGTAAAAGCACTTAAAAATTAAGGTGGTGATCCAAAGGTTTTGTTAAAAATAAATGTCTTCAATTGTTTTAAAAATGTTTGTAGATTGTGGTGCCTTCAAGGTGTCAGGGAGGGAGTTCCAGAGGCGCGGTGCAGCGGCACAAAAAGCCCCATCTCCCATAGACTTCAGATTCGTTCTGGGGATGAGGAGGAGATTTGTGATTAGTAATACTTACCCATGGCAGTGTGCACTACAGAAGGAAGTGCTCAGTGTGCACTAGGCCCTACATTCCAGTGCACTCACGCAAGTGCGGGATTTCAGACACACCTCTGGGCTCACCTCAACCCTGTTCTGACCTGGTCCCTGTCTTGACACTGTTCTGACTCGAGAGTGTTCTACCTTGGTCTTTCCCTCAACACTATTCTGACTCTCATTGTCTCCGTCATGACTCTGCCTCATCATCTCACTCCCATGATACACCTCCTAAACTATCAATCACAAACATAACACAGACACCCAAAATAATAAAAGTGGAACAGGCTTCACTACCTGACCACGGTGTGTGTTTGTGCGTCTTCAGCCGCGTTCGGACTGCTCCAGGTATGCCGCCACAGGCTTCACAGGTCTGCTGTTTGGGGGAAACTGAAAAACACACACACACACACACGTCAAACAGGAACAACCGAAGCATAAAATACAGGAAAACCTAGACTGCATGTGTTAAAAAAGTGTGGACTCAAGCCGATGTCTTTGATTATCCTTATTCAGTGCCTTGTTTTACTCCTGAACCACAGAGGGGGGGATTAACTCACATTCATTACATGTTATCTATTACTATTTGTTTTATCAATTAAACCACAACAAACAAGATTTTTATAAATGACCTTACTGTCTTGAAGTGGGTTTATGAGTCTGCTGTGTGTTAAACTTAAAGATTGATTTTGTTTTGTCCCTGTCCTGCCACCTTACCTATGACTTTCTCTCCGACACACACATTTTTTGGCAACTTGACCATCAGTCTCTCCCCATTCATTACAATGGCAACTCAGAAATTGAATTCTTAAATTATAAGTACAGGGGGTCCTCGAGTTACAATGGTCTCAACATACAATTTTTCATACAAAGTTTACACTCACTCCCACTGGCCTTGTTCTTACAGAGGTGAACTAGTCTGGTTGCATGCGGCGTATGAGTGACACCATGTTACTGTGTATTCCTTTTTCTGAGGCTTAGTTGTTTTTTTAATGATTTTTAACTGTGCCAGGAAAGGTACGTGACTTAAGCTAGGGTGTGTTTCGGGTTACATCACCGTCAAAGGAATGGATCTGTGTCGTAACTCGAGGACCCCCTGTACTTGACCCCTGAGCAACTGATCGTACAAGTGCAACTGGCCAGCGTCTAAGGCACGTGTCAGAGTTGGAATTTTTCCAATTACTCACACCCACGGAAAAAAAACAGCTCCTCACGTATATGCACTTAGCTGTTCTTGCACCGTTATTCTTTTTAAGTTTTATTATTACTGTTATTTTTATTATTATTGTTTTTTTTGTTCCACCCATTTTTTATTCCATTCCCCGCGCAACACCATAGCAACCACCTAGCAACAGCCAGTTTCCATAGCAACCATGCAATCACACTTGTATTTTCTTGTGGAAATGCAATCCAATTAGTGCATCAGCAGTACACTAGTGTTCTTCATAAATCCTATTTGTTTTAATAGTGTGACTGTGTCATTGTTCTTCTTAAGTTTCATTGTTATTTTCATTCCAGAGGTAAACTGCTGAGCACTGAATGAAGAGAATCAGAAGAGGCACTGGTGAGTACATTTTAAAACACAAACCTTTTTATTGCCACAAAAGCAAGGTTTAGGTGTCTCCAAATTTTTTTATTTTTATAGCATCAGTTGCTCCAGACAGAGTAGTTTATCTCACCTTGTGCTTTGGACACCTCAAGGAGAAGTTGTCTTCGTTTAGGTAGCATTCTTAAGAGAAAACAGAAAATAAAATCAGGTTTTCAGTGGTAAAGCGATATCCAACATCACATCTCACACATCACTCTTATGGTTTATGGTAAAACCTCCAACACAAGAAACATTTCCCAGTAAACATTTGAGGTACAGATTTAGTAAATCACATGAACCTCACCTGCTTCCAGAGCACACAGGTAATGATACCTTAGGGTGCAACCTTTACTGTAGCAGCCCAGAGTGGAACCAGCCATCTCACAATGAGAGCAGCTCTGAAGAAACAAGAGGACATGGAAAAACTCAACAATAAAGAAAAAATATTTAGTAAAATCAAGCTACATATTACAGTACAATTCAATCCTAAAGAAAAACTCACGGTTTCTCTGGCACCGTCTAGTGCCTCTTGTAGGCCGTACAATCTCCCGTTGACCAAGTAAATCCCGCTAGTCCATACTATGCAACTCTCATGCACCCACAGCTCCTCAGGGTCTATGGGCACTAGCGGGAGCTGAGCGAGCTGAGCCAACGGACCCAAGGAGTCCAGGCTAGGTGGGGGAGGTTGAAAAGGCAGCGAAGCTTTACTGTTAATTGGAATCGTGCGAGGTAAATCTTCACTGGATTTGTGTCTCCTTTTGAAACGAGGATGAGAAGTTAGTTTTCTGTGCTGTGGCCGTTGTTGCAGATCCTCTGTCTTCAGTTGTCTTTTCTGGCTGAGCTCATTCTCCAGGTCAGGTGGTTTTAATGTAACTGGCTCCACTTCCGGTGTCAAATCCAGACTTTGTACTGGTGCCTTGGAGCAGTCACCACTCACCTTAGCACTGAGGCATGGCATGACTTCCTGTGCTTCAGGGGGAGCAGTTCCAATAGTAATAACAGGAGATGTTGGGTTTGTGGTTTGACTAACTGTACATTCACTGACTGCTGATTTAATATCTGGAGAATGAAGAAACTGAGTTTCTGGGGCAGGTAATTCTGCTGAAACAGAACAAACACTCTGTCCTGTATTAGCTGCCCCAGAGCTCGACAAGATCTGTCGAATTTGGGGTTGATTCTTCGGGAACTTGGCAGCATATTCAGCGGGGTAGAAGGGACCATAGAGATCTCCAAGGTTCTTGTAATTTGCCCATTTCTGGCACAGGCAGCATAGGAAACGACCAGTATGCCCTGTCTCAGATACGACAGGGCCTGGGAGGACATATCCAGAAGTTGGAAGGGACTTTCCTGACTGAACTGAGTCGGTCTGCTCAGTCATGCCTTTTTCCTGCATCCTCTCAGTCTCCCTCTCTTTTTTGACTGTCTGAGATACCAAAGAAACAGTTGAGGGGCCTTCCACAGCAGAAGTGCCCCCTTTACCTCCTCCTCTTGTTTTCTCTTCCTCAGAATTGACAATGGTACACACGGCACCAATTTCAGCTATTTTCCTTTCTACATGTATGTATGGAGAGAAAACATTTTTTCTGGCGTCTTGTATAACCGCACTTAGTCCTGCGTTTCCTCCGTTACTAGTTAGAGGATCCAGCTGTTCTTTAGACACCAATCCTCTTCTCCTCCGAAACTGCCTGCCCCCTGAGTTGGTTCTTTCATTCCCTTCTTTCCCCTTTTTCTGCCTGTGTTTCACAGACTTTGCATCTGCTTCAGGCTGCTTATCCTCACCTTCGATATCTTCCTTCACTGGCAGGGTCTCGGCTGCAAGATCCACAGAAGGACAGGGTTTCTCATCAGGTAGTGTTGAAGCTATGACTGAATCTCCTGCAGTACTGGCGTTTGGTGCACTCTGTGGAGTAGCAACATCAGCAGAACCAGCCGCAGGAGGGGTCTGAGGGGCTGCAGGCATGGCTGTGGGGTTCTGGACTTGACCTTGTGCACGTTTCTGTTTGTTGACACTTCCTACTGGTCTTCCTTTCTTTTTTCCTGATGGAAAATATCCTTTCGGGACAATGGTCTCCGATGCTTTGGAGTCTGAGGCTGTCATCCTGGTAGAGCCTAAGTGTGGACCTCTGGGAAGGAGATGGTGCCCTGGGCTTTGGCCATGGGGTGGAGTTGCTCCATAAAAATCCCCTCCACCATAATCATCAAAGCCCATTCCACTCTCTTGTAGTTTCTGTCTCAGCAAGTTAGCAGCAGATTGCTCCCCTCTTCTAGTCTCCAACTGTTGGTAGGTACTGGTGAATTGCTGTATATCAGACAGTACAGATGAGGATGGAGGAGGTGAGCCTTGAACAGGGCGAGGTAACGGAGGTGGTGGGGGCAGGGGACCTAATAAGGTAAACTCATCCTTATCACTCTCACCTGTTCCAGACCCTGCACCAGACCCAGCTGTGCCTAATCCAAAGTCGAAATCTGTTGGCACGTTTCTTAGGCTGCCACTGGTAGAGCCAGCTGCACTCTGTTTAAGAACTTGAGAATCACAAGAATATGCATCTTCTGCTCTGTAGGGCATAATATCATCTAAAGAATGAGCTTCATCAATGTAAGGTAAACAGCCTCCTTCTCGATGAGATGCGCTAGAGAACGGTGCACCAATCTCCGGATCAGGTATATCAGAGCTGTAGTGTGACACATCAGGGTAATCAGCATCTACATGGCTATTATTGTAACTGGATTTTTTGCTTGGGGTAATTTTCTGCACTATTGCTTCTAGCTTTAAGCCCCTTCCTTTTCTTGGTGGCAGAATCTTTGTCTTTCCTTGTGGGGGTGAGTTAGTAACGGGTGTGCTGGGAGAAGCTAGTTTGGGACGAGGGTCAACACTGGCTGTATCACCGTCACCTTGTTGTCTAGATTCAGTATGGGGTACTGGAGAATGGTAAGAGGATCCACTCCTCTGATTGGAAAAATCCTGATGCTGCCTCTTGGCAGGAATTGGTGAAATAAAGGACCGGACCCTCCTTCTCATCATTAATGGGTTAGTCTCGGCTGAACCTCCAGTTTTGGTAGGACGAGGTCCTTGAGGAGTTCCTGGGGTCACATTACTGCCACCTGAACCAACAACGCTGGCAATTGCAGGCGGGTGGAATGATTTAGCTGGTTCTTCTATCATTCCTCGTGAGACATCCACCTCCAGAGGTTGAGGACCACTAGGTGCCATCTGTGAGCCAGCAGTCTCCTGAGGGACTCCAGAGTGCTGGCTTCCAGCTCCTTCTCTTTCACCAAAGGATTCCCACATTTTCATGTCATACTGAGAGCCAGTTTCAAATTGAGAGCCAGGATAAGAGTGTTGTCTTGATAACTGATGCTGATTGGGCAACCCCTCAGGAGGAGACTGCAGTTTACATTTTTGGTCAGAATTCTGGACAGAAATATCTTTAGGTCTGTAACTGTTCGCAGCCCAATCAAATCGGTCATCCATGCTCTGCGGATGCTGAAGAGAGAACGAGTGCGGGTACGCTTGCAGTTTGTTAGCTGATGATTGTATGTGACTTGCTGATGATAATGCATGAAAGGGATTATGAGATGGATGATGAGTATTCATTTTAGATCCATCTACTGTATCACCAAAACCATAAGGGGAAAAACCACATCCATCAGCTGCCTGTGAAAATGTTTTGCGTCTGGCCGGTGATGTCAGGGAATCAGAGGATAGATGATGCTGAGAGTGGTATGAAGGGTTAACTGGAAGTTCAGTGCTCCCTTTGCTTCCACTGTGTCTATACACTGTATCTGAGTTCACATCAGTGGGTGCATGTACAGTCTTACTAGGCTCTTCCTTAGCTAGCATGGAACTGTGTACATCTGCAGTTGGTCTTGCAGAATCACTGGGGTTCACTTTTATCTTAGAAACATCTTCTGTTTCTTGCTGTTTTTTATCTTTTACATCCTCCTTACTGCACCCTTGCTCATTCAGTACAGAGCATGAGAGAGGTTGCTGAATGACAGAGGATCCAGAAGTCCCCCTCTCTCTCTCTGGAGTGGTCCGGCGAGATGGAGAGACATCACAGATTACTGAGCGCCTTCCTGAGGATGAGGACAACTGAGATTGGGTCTGATTTATGGTTTCTGCATTCGGGGTCAATGAGTCAGCTTCCTGTAAAAGCAATTGCTGCACAGCCGAAGGTGGAGAAGCTAGACTTGGGGGTTTCCTGTGAGGTAAGGAATAGTCAGCTAAGTTAATGTGCTTAGGAGGGGTTCCTGCAGATGGATCTGAAGACTGCTGCATATGGGTGGAATAGCTGGGAGACAAATTTGTTGCACCCTTCTCTGAAGACATTCCATGATCACTCTTTGGCCTTTGCACATCAGAGTCCCAAGAGGAAAGAAGAAGGCTCTGTCCCAGCTCATGATCTGGTCCCTGACTCTGATTTTGAGTGCGTGGCTTTCCTGAAGCCAATTGATGGTGAATGCTAGAACTAGCCATTACTGACTGTCCTACTCCATGAGATCTCATGTTTTCAATCATACGGTAGGGAAGTCTGGTATGATAATGGGCCTGGGACATATTTTTAGGTTGGTGATGAGCACTAGATACTTGTTCAGGGCGACCATAGCGTCGATCCAAGTGATAACCTTGAAGGACTTCTTGCAAAAGACTAGGATAAGGCTGCTGCATTTGAGAACTATTATCCTGGCCTCTTGATCCAATTGCTACACCACCTCTGCCCACAACCCCTAGAACACCAGCATCCTTTCTGGGCACAGCACCAAAATTATATTGTGAATGACTGTAGTCTTGATATCTGTTTGCACCCATAACACCTCCTGGTCCGGCCCTTCCCTTGTTCTTTGCACCCATGCAAGCACTGTATGGCAAGTCAGCATTGCTGTATTTAAAAGAGGCAGTATGACAGTGGTTTGAGGACATGCCCTGTCCAAATTCAGTTTTAGGGGAAACATCATATTGTGCTGTGTATGTTTCCACGGCTATTTCTCTCTCTCCATTGTGACTCCCAGAATCCCTAAACATGTTTATGGAATGCTTGTCCTCAGAATAGCTGAGTTTGCCAAGGTGATAAGAAGGGCCATAGGGAGATGTGGTCTCCGTTTGTTTAGTAGCTTCAGGATTTTGTTCTGATCGTGCAGAAACAATCACTCCAACAACTCCCACATTAGGCTGCTCAGGAGTGTTAAAATGTTTACTATGAAAATGTTGCATGTTGACCTTCTTGTCATCTTTTTCATTTTTATTTTGTTTACTTGAGACTGTATGTTCCACCTTTATACTGATAATGTCCTGGGTATGTTTTACCTTATCCATTTCTACCTCAGGGGAATCCTCTTCCTGGTCAACTAGGTTTCCTTCATCTTTTAATCTTAAGGAAATTTTGTCTCTCAGTCCACTCTTATCGTCACTGTGACCAAGATCAAGGTCAGCTACACAGTTTGATCGCATAGAATGAGTGGGAGAGGAAGTGGAGGATGATGTGGCAGAGGGTGCAGGGGGGCAAGAAAATGCATTTGGACTTGGTTCTGCGAAGGGAGGAACTGAGGGTGGAGAAGAGGATGACGGGGTTTGGGTTTCTGGGGTCTTAGTCTGAGAACAAAGGGTTGAAAGTTGATTGAATGATTGTTTAACGGATGCCTCTGTGATTCTGCTCTCCATTTGCAAAGTTAGTCCATGACGATTTTGTCCCAATAGGGTTTGGTTCTGACTTTGAGTTGCTTGATAGTAGGTAGTTGGCTTAGATTCAGCGCTTGATCTAGCCATTGGTCTAACTTTGTCATGTTCTGGTGGTTCCCCCTGATCCCTCTTTGCCTCCTCCTGCTCAGACCCCAAAACATCACAACTTTCCTCATTTGCTGTGATATGACCAGAAGTGTTTCTGGGTTTTTGCTGGTTTGCAGCTGGGTGCTGTGAGAGAGACTGATGTACACTATCTCTGCCTCTTTTATGAGACAGCACTGTGTCTGTCAATAGCATGTGTTGCACTGTGTTGGGCAAATTAGCCACTTGCGATGTCAAGGCATTGAGACTATTCAATCCAGGGTCTTGCGAGAGCTTGTCCTGTGGAAACAGGGAAGAGGAGCCTTCTTCCCTTTGACCACTCCGAGGACCCCCTCCTATTCGGCTTTGATTCATAGCAGAGCTCACTACATTTGGGTTCAGACCAGTAGCCTTACTACCTGCACTGCTACCACAACTGCTGATGCTGCTATTTGAACTGGGAGTTGGGCTAAGTTGTGGTACAGTATGTGAGGGTTTGACATTGTTGTGACTGCTGCGGGGATTTAGGAGAGAGGAATGTGATGGAGGCAGTGAGGTAGGGCAGTGGGAAGGTGCACTATTTCCCAACCCCTCTGAAACACCCATGAGTGGAGAGGAGGAGGAGCTGCAGCTGGGAGAGTGCACAGCTGATGGAGCAGGAGAAGGATTAGATATTGGGCTAAAGTTTTGATTCATAGGAGTCTGCTGGTTTTGGGAGTGCATTGGAGATTTGGACATGTCCTGGGAGGCTTGGTGAGGTGTGGCAGGACTGGAGGACTGAGGATTTTTAGGGTGTGCTTGCCCAGAAGCAGCATGCTGTATCTTCAAGGAAGCATCATAGCCTCCTCCAACACTGTGCTGAGGAGTGCGCCGAGAAGCATGTTTGTGAACAGGGTGAGACTGAGGTGAGTAGGGAGGATGGCTGGAGGACGAGTAAGGCTGTCCTACATTCTCTTGATGCCCAGAGTTGTTTGAGGCAGTACTAGAGTTTGGATTGGAGTGAGTGGGCGAGTTATTGATTTTGGAATCCATGCTGCCAGCACTGCTGGCCTCATACCTTTGTGGTGGTGAGTTATATATCCCAGCTGGTGCTGTTGGTGCATTAAGAGACGGGTAGTGGCCAAACTGGGAAGGTATTCTGTGTCCAGAGAGGGAATAGGCTCGATGACCTTGATGTAACCCTTGATGTGAGAGGTACTTCTGACTGTGGTGGCGCTGGTGCATTTCTGCACCTGAAGCTGTCTGAATCGAGGTGTTCTGAGCCATACTAAACTGCTGGGAGGGAGAAAACGAACCACTGCCACTGCTATTAGCACTGCCACTTCCAGAGGCAGCACTGGTACTGTAGTCCATAGGGTATGGGGACACCATGCCAGAAGATGATCCTGATCCAGATGCATGTCTATACTGATGAGGTACGTGCCCGTCCATGTTAGGGAAACAGAATCCTGCTCCATAAGTCCCTCCTCTTCTGTTCCTATCTCTGCCACTGACTGAAAAATAATGATCCATACTCTCCTTACGGTAGAGGGTGCTACTACTTCCACTGTGACCACTGGCCTGCGGTATCTCTCCAGCACCTCGTCTAGGCCCATAGCCATGTATACTGGACGCCTGTCCTGACTGCTGCTGTCCACGCAGGTGTATGTGCTGTCCATGACTCTGAAGAATGCTATGGGCTTGCTGTATGGCTGCAAAGTCTTCTGTGGTCCTGGGTGATATCTGCGGGTCTGACATGTGGGGTGGATAAGGAGAGCCAACCAAGTTTCCACCCCTACTAGGAAACCCTGGAGGTGGAGGGGCAGGACTGTTGGGAAAGTTCTGCATTCTGTATTAGTGTTCCAAATGAGCAGCTGTTAGAATAAGACCTTTCTAAATCAAACAAGGAATGTTTCTTTCATCTAAAGGTTGAAATATCGCTCACAGGAAAATCAAGTCATCAGAAAAGTTGAATGGGAAATGTGTCAGCACTTGGAACAGCAACATGGAGTAGTAACAGCCTAATAAAGAAAAGAAAAAACAGTTCGAACTGTTTCACAACTAAACGTAACAAAAGGATGTGATGAGGACAAACCTAGCAGCTGTCACATCCATTCAAGACAAAAAGGAGTCATCCGTTCCATCAGCTGGTGCAAGTTTGGCACTGAATTTTAGGTGAAAAGCATAAAAAAAACATGAGTAATGAGTAACAAGTCAGTTCTTAGCCAAGAAACAAGTTAAGTGCTGAAAAATAGTGTAACCAAAAGTGCAGCTTAATCCTCTTTCACTGGGCTGAAGAAGTTCTGGGTAACGGCAGTCGTTTCACCCCCCAGTTTACCTTCAGCTACAGAACAGCTCGCGTAACAGAGTGCTTACGGTCGGTTAAGCAGGAGCTGTGCAGCGAGATTTACAGTTCAGGGACAGGTATGTCAAATACTGCATCCCGCCCCCGGCTGGCAGGTGATTCCACAAGCATAACTGTATTTGTTCCTTTATGATGAATACTTTATGAATGCACTTTCGTTCCGTCCTTTAATGGTCACAAGGAGAAACTTCTGGTGCCCATTCTTCTTCTTTCTCCAAATATTTGACATTTTCACTTTAAAACTGTTATGCACTCAGAAACGGTTAGGAATCCTTCATTGCGCAGGCTGTTCACTCAGGTTTCAGCCTGGTTGCTTTTCCTACCACAAGTTTTAAACATGACGTCTGTGACCCCGAAGTCTCCGTCCGCACAGCCGATTTTTATCCCTGCAGTTCACTCCTCCTTCATCAGCAGGATGTCTGAAAAAGTCTGAAAGAAGAGTAAATTAGCTCACAGGTACAACTGAAGTTATACATGCATACATATATACACTCATACACATATTACACACACATACAATGCATTTAACTGCATAAGCTAGTGGGCCTGGTATGAAAGGAACTGGGGGTTCGCGGGCCACAGAATTTCCTGCTGTCCAGGCTGTTGGGGGGGCCCGTTCTGCGGTGGGACCTGTTTAATGGCGTCCGGTTCAAAACGAGAACTCTGACCACTAAAGTCGTTAGAGCAGACACATCACCGAGCTAAAACTACAAAGATTTTCCCCTCACTGCGTGTGTGTGACCGGATTCTCTTTTGTTACTGCCAGCTCTGCTTTTTTTAACACACAAATAACTGACAAATCCCGCCTCTTTCAGCTGTGATTGGCTAATAATATGGCAACTTCTGTGCTCGGATTGGCTAATTTTATATGACACAGTAGATAACCAATCATGATCCAAAACCCATAATTTTATTATATTACACGAATCACACACTGATTTACTGGCAGTCTTGCGGGTCATAATAATTTTCAAAAGGGCCGAATCCGGCCCGCGGGACACTAGTTGAATAGGCCTGATCAACTAGCAGCCCGCTTGATTGTATACAGAGTGTATCTGGTGTGAAATGGCTCATTCCAGGGGTTTTTTTTTTGTTTTTTTTTTTCCAGTGGAGGTGGCACCAGACATCTCCAACACAGACTCCCAGTGAAGCTCCACATGTCACTGAGTGTTTATATATAGATTATAATGAGAGTAAAATAGTGGAGAAACCATATTTTGGGAGGGACTAATAGGACTTACGATGCCCTGCATGTATCCATTAGTTTTAGGACCAAAAGGTTCTGAAATCTAGCAAAACAAAGTTTCAGGTATCAGGCAGTGCAACCATAACCATTTGATGGAATAACTTTCTGTGGGGGAGCTTTTGGGGGGGGCATCTGGATCCATTCACCTCCACCGTGAACAGTTACAAACCCACTCTGAACCCTCTCTGTTCATGTTAAACACTGAACTACAGCAAAAAAAAAAAAACACTGAACTATGAGACTCATTTTGATGATGAGAGATGACTGAGCACTGTTTATGATGACCCTTCTAAAACGGCACCACTCCTGGATTACACAGCAAGTGGAGCAGAAACGTCATGTAATTCAAAAGAAGGATTCCTCCTGAGAGAGAGACGTAAGGTGACAGTTTAAAGGGAGGAGAATGAGAAAGAGAGTGTTCACACAAACAAAAACAAAAGCATAATGTAAAAAAATAGCATCGAAAAGTCACCCCATTTCTGAATGTGACAGCAGCTTTATTGTCTGCGTGTGTGTGTGCGCCCGCGAATGAGTGAGCGTAATTAGCACAGGCCCTAATGAGCAGCGCAGGCACCTTAATGGGGTCATTAGTCATGAACCAGCCCACTGACGTGTGTCCATTGTCTCCAGAAAGAGTAGATCAGTTTACGGCTAAACCCCAACCAACACCTGCAGCTCGTGTTTACTCCTCATTGACTGCTTGAATCGGCTCAGCTTAGCACAGGGTGGCGTGCGAAGAATCATGCGTAGGGGTGCCCAAGCCCCAAGACCCCAGTAATGCATTACTAATGATGGGGAGCACAAGCAGGACAGGAGAGGGCACGGCACAGCATGGTACCGGAGGCCTGTCCTGCTCACCCCCACCAGCTGGACTAATACCCAAGAACACACAGTCCCCTCACCACTGGAGCTGAACACAGTCGTACCCCACCACTGGAACCTAATACAGTGCCCCCCCCCCCCGCCATTGAAACCTAACACAGTGCCCTCCACAGACCACTGGAGCCAAACACATCCCCCACCACTGGAATTGAACACAACTCCCCCCCCACAACCACTGGAGCCAAACATAGTGCCCCATCACTATTGGAACAGAACACAGAACCCCCAACCTCACACTCCACCACTGGAACTAAACACAGCCCCCCTCCACCACTGGACCAAGCACAGTGCCCCCCCACCCCCACTACTGGAGCTAAACACCCCCTCCCCAGCACTGGAACTGAAACCCCCAAACACTGGAACTGAACACAACCGCCCCACCCAAGAAGAAACAAGCACAGTACCCCCCATTTCCAATAACAGTTGTATGGGGCATGTGGAGGGTCAATCTCCCCCAGCGTCACGGCTTGCGCTGATGCCTGCATTAGCACATTAGCAGTTAGCATCGCCCTGCTTATTGTCAGCACAAACACATTCTCATTTGCGCGAACACGCTCCACAAACCGAGCGCTCGCAGTCGCGAGGGTTTTCACCGAGACCCGCGGAGACCCCGCCACGCGCCCCCGCCCCCCGTGTCAGACTGCGGGGCGCGCGGCTGGAGATGATGAAGGCTAGGCTAGGCTAACGCTCCGCTAAGGCTGCAAGAGGAGAGGAGATGAGAGGAGGGGGAGAAAAGGGAAGCGGGTAGAAAGAGAAGAGAGGAAGAAACATATAGAGGCAGAAAAACAACGTGCCTTTCTTCTAAAATCGTTCCGCGCGCGGGCTGTACGGAAGCACGAACAAACCCGCGGGAGGCCGCCGCTCAGCGCGCGCGCGTTTTGTTAGAAAGTCCCCGGGCTCGCGTGACAGGCCGCTCCGCTCACCGCGCGCCCGACAGCCGCAGCCGGCGGCGCCGAGCTCCTGGAGGGGGGCGCCGTTAGTCCGAGCGAGCTCCGGGCCTTTTCCACAAATACACACGCTAACACAGACACACGCACACCCGTTTCTTTTGTCCTCACCTATAAAAATAACAAGTAGACAATCAGGAGCCTGGAGGTCCCGAACAGGAGAGTCTATACACACACGCACCCGCCCCCTGCCCCCCTCTCTCCCTCTCTCTCCCTTTCTGTGTCCCTGCCTGCCTGCCTGTCTGTCTGTCTGTCTGTCTCTCTCTCTCTCTCTCTCTCTCTCTCGAATGTCCAGGAGAAAGAACACGTACCAGCTCCGGAATGCCGTGTGTCTTTCATGTCCTCTGTGTGTTTGTCTCCGCGCCTGCGTTTCTCATCCTCCTGCCTGATGGACGATCTTCTCCTCTGTTAGCTGTTTTCCCTCCCCCTCCTTTCTACTGAAAGCCCGCCTTCACTCCATCTACATCCCCTGCTGCTCCTTACAGCTCCTTCACAGACCCACTCCCCTTCCGTCTCCACACCAGCAGGAGGACAGATCCGACTCCTGCTCCTCCTCCTTCTCCACCTCCTCTCTCTTCTCCTCCTCCTTCTCCACCTCCTCTCTCTTCTCCTCCTCCTTCTCCACCTCCTCTCTCTTCTCCTCCTCCCGCTTCTCCTGCCCCCCCTCCTCCTCCTACTGACCCTCCTGTACCACCTCCTGCTCGTGCTGGTTTTTGAGGTTGCTCCTTTTTGTCTGTGTCACCTGAACCTGAGAAACACACACTTTAAGGCTGTGTATGCTCAGTAAGGAATTGGAGTGGAAACATGAGCACTTGTTGACGTTTCAGTCAGAAAATGTATGCCCCCACCCAGAGGCCTCCACTTCAGGGATGGACATTGCAGGGGTTCCACAACACCTCCTCTCTTGCACCGATCTGCACCGATACTGATTCTGATATGCGGGTCACCAGGATTGGGACTGAGCACAGGGGGAATAACAGAGAACTAACGGGTCGGGCACACTGAATCCCCTGCAGTTTGCATATTGTCCCAACTGTCCCAACAGATGATGTACCTCCACCACCTTCACCTGACCCTCATCCACCTGGACAAAAAGGGCACTTATGTTTGAATGATATTCATAGACTTCAGTTCAGCTTCAACATCATCATCATCATCATCATCATCATCATCATCATCATCATCATCATCATCATCATCATTCATTCATCAGCATCTGATTGGAAAGCTGAGACTGCCGGGCCTGAACACCTCCCTCTGTAACAGAATCCTGGATTTCCTGACTAGGAGACCTCAGTCAGTCAGAATCAGGAATATCATCTTCAGCACCACCAGGCTGAGCATAGGGGGCTGCAGGACGCTGTGCTCAGCCGTCAGCTGTTCATTGCGCCAACCTGTCATGCCCAACCCACAAAAATATACTTTAATCGAAGGCTCAACTGGACCCGACCCAACCCGACTCACTGGGTTTCTGTAAGTTACTAATAACTCCGGTTACCCACAGGTTACTGTTACATCTGTAGGGCTGTATCCGTCCAGGAAGGAGACGCTGCAGCAGACTAACTTTCTCATTCTTTGCCTTTATTTTGCAAACTGAAAACAAAAGGCACAGTGGCCCAAAACACTGAAAAAGACACAAACCTTACTCATGATGGTGAACCCACAGCTAAAACATACACAAAACAGGCTATACAGTAATCCCCCCAGCTTTATGCAGCTCAGGACTCGCAGATCCAGTCACACGCAGAGTTTTTATGAGAACCAAACTGATCGTTTTACGTGGAAATATCCAAATATTCTCCGCACTTTTTTTTGGTGCTTTTTTCGTTGCAATATGTGGGGTTTTTTTTTTTAACCATTTTAGTTCTAAATGATCAAAAATATATAATTTACTAAAAACAAATAGTAATCCAAATATAAATTCAGTTAAATTTCCTGTTTTTGTTTAATTCTTCTAAAAGCCCTATGCTGCCCACATGCCTTGCGTCTTCTGGCAAAACAGCTCAGCATCTCGGCTGAATCTCGGGCGAGAATTACAGGTGGATGGCTGTGGTTCAGAGGGGGCTGACCAGCAATCCGTGCACTCCGAAAAAATGCCTAAAAATGCAGATTTTTATAGTGTAAACCCTAAATATGCCCCAAATATGCTCCCAGAACACTTTAATTTAATTTTTTAATACATCATTTAATACATTACCCTTATCTAAAATATAAAATAAACCCATATCCCTACTGTACAATTTACACTGAACTCCTGCAGTGCTAGAATGTAAATACAGATATTACCGCTATACAGACTGCACTGTAATTCATACACAGTTTTGACCAAATTCATGTAATAAGACTCTGTTAACATTGACAAAGGCTAAACAATAACAGAAATTTAGAATGAATGTGAATATATCAAATAATAATTTATTATTTAAGATACAATATTAATTGTATTTTATTTTAGGAGAGCATCTGGCCCTCACAGTGTCTGCTGAGAAAAACTCTGGTCCTTGGACAAATGTAGTTGACGACCCCTGGCCTAGGTTCAGATCTATGGTCCGACCTTGTTGACCAGGAAAACTGTGGAGGCCATTTGGGACAGTGACCCCACCTCAGGTACTTTGAGCATCACAGCCTGTACACCTTGCTCCGCCCCACATTTTCATGAAATCGGCCCTTTAACAAGAGACACTGCCCTCCTAAGGAGAGAGGCTCTGGTTTATAGAGTCTAGATTAATAAATGTATTTTTCTATACATTCAGTTTAATTTCTTCTATGTATTCTAATAAAATTTGTAGAAATACAGTTATTTATACAGTTTATTACATTTATATTAGATTTACATTCAATACGGATGTGTCTGCCCTATCATTTTAAAGTGTGAAAAATAAATGACAAGCATCAGTACTTGACCTCACTAATGCTGTCATACAATCAAATCCTAACAGCAATGTTCCAACATCGGTACCTGACCTCACTAATGCTGTCATACAATCAAATCCTAACAGCAATGTTCCAACATCGGTACCTG
>JBBPDE010000140.1:460199-471689 GCA_037974605.1 Nannopetersius ansorgii
CTCCAGGGAGACTGTCCCCTGTAGTTAGGGAATGGAAGTCGCTTTGGATAAAAGCGTCTGATAAATGCCATAAATGACAGTGTCAGGATCAACACAAGCCTCAGAGAACTAGATAACGTTCATAAAATGCTCAAACCGAAAATGACGGTATGTGTGATGATTTAGGTACGTAGTTGTGGAGTTTAAGTTTCCATTACTTGTTAACTAATTGACCCCTGTTGTGTTTGTTGTTTCCTCAGGGCTGCAAGGCTCACTCTCCTTCTCCAGATATTCTCAGAGATTTGTTTGGGTTTTTTTAAACATTTGCCAGTGAACCTGCGAGTCTGGCTGGAGTGCAGTATGGCCACTGATCTGAAGGCTGAAGATCCACTTCTTTTACTGCACTGTTTCTTCTCACACCTCACACATCATCCCTCACTTTTAAACCAGGCTTGAGTTCTGAAGGCTCGGAAAGAAGCTAATCGTTGCTTTTTGTTGGAGTTTTGCATGTAAGGGTGCGATTTCTGTTGGTGGTTTTGTTATTGTTAGTGATGTTTATATCTTCCTGTTTAGAATCGACACACTTGTTTCTGCACATGTTCATGAACGAGCAGTGTTTTAATGTAAGCGGGAAGGTAAAATTGTCGGGATGGGTTGAGTTCAGGATTGGCTTGCACAATATATTTCTTGATAGGAAGGAAGCCTTATGCAGATGAGCTTTTATGCAGTCACAGCATGCTGTGAGCGTCCTTGCCAGAGAAGTGTTTTGAAGAATCAGGGCATTTATATAAAATGTGGATTTTCTTAGGGGGGTCTTCCCCCGCCTCCTAATTTAATGTTGGAGACAAATAGTCATTCAGAGAGAGTTTGGTGTGAAATGGTTAACTGTAGAGAAACTGCTTTCTTTAAGGTGGTGAATGGGACCAGACGTCTCCAACACAACTGTAGTCATTAGTGTTGCTAGATATGTTTTCTGAATGGAATGACAGTGATGGTAAAATTATGGCAAATCTGATCAGAGTCTGTTTTCTTTGGCAACTACTTTGCTTCATGACGCTCTGCATATACCCTGCATAAACCCCTCCACCATAAATGGGTTTCGTTTTATGAGCAAAAACTCTGGTAGAAGTCTTAGACACCTGATGGTGCATTCACAGCCATTTCATGGACTAACTTGGTGTGAGGGAGCTTTTAGAGGCAGACATCTGGGTCCATTCACCACCACTTCTCCACAAGAGTTTCACACCAAACCCACTCAGAACCCATCTGTTTACATCTTAACCACTTAATTATGCAGGAATGTAAAAGATCTGCATTAACCTGCCAGATTATTGATTTACCTCTGACTTATTTATAGGTCTGAACATCAAATCGTTTTGTCTTGAAATTGTATTTTGGATAAGCTGCAATTCCAATGATGTGCTGTGTTATTCAATGTCAACTAAGCAAGTCTTAATTGGGGAAATTTATCCAAATATCATAGAACTTGTAAATTGGCAGCCAGGCATGTTACATTCACTGATCAAGCGTCATGTGGTTTTATCTGCTTAAAAGTTATGATGTTTTGTCTTTTTAGAGCAGCCGGAGGTCAAACTGCAGTAATGTTGGTTCCGGTAGGGAGAGGAGAGATGGAGGTGCGTGAATAGAAGGATTAGAGTGGAAGGTTGAAGGTGGAGAGTTAAGAAAGAACATGTAGTATTTTAAGATTGTGAGTAGGGCTGAGAATCGATATCCAGTACTTCATGGTGTTGACTGAATTACATTAACACATTAGTCATCCAGTGCCAAATTTGAACAGGCTTATCAGTAAACCATTAAACAGGCCCCTTCCCAAATGCAGGCTGCTGATAGGCTGATTATATTACATATAATTCACATAGCAGTGTATGATTTTTGCTATGTTAATTTTGACCTATAAATCTACACTTATCAGAACTCTGCAACCTTTGCTGAAAGCCTGCCGTCATTTTCATCTGATTGGCCAGGTGTGCAGCAGGCAACAACAGGAAAGCACATGCTCTCATTACATTTTTTTGTAAAAAGGTTTTTTTTTTTTATTTTAAAAAGGATACTTTTGTCTAATGAAATACAGTGTGAACCCACCTCCCCCCCTTCAGGATATTTAGCATCAATTTTTAAAGTTTTTTTTTTTTGAGGAAGATATCAGTGTTTGTATCTGAACACTTTGAGCCATAGTAGTGACCAGCCTAGTGATCAGCTTAGTAGTGACCAGTCGTGGACATTGTTATTCATTTCTGTTCAAGTTTGAGAGGAAAGATAAAGACAGAGCCAGAATGTGAATGTAGAAACCTCTCACTCCCTTTTCTCTTCGTTTCCCACCTCCTCCTCCCAAACATTTTTCTGTTTTCTTGTTCTGGGGGGTGTGTCTCTTTGCCAGACTGTACAGTAAAACACCTTCAGTGTGCCACATAACCCCATTATGTCACCACCGTCAGCCAGCAGGATCTCCTCCTCCAGGTCATGCTACCAGCCACATTAATCATTCATAACGTCAGTATTCTTCACAACAGCTGTTTTTGATCTTTTCTTCGTAACATTTTTAATTGTATTTTTTTTTTTTTGGATATCTGAGGGATGGAGCTTTTCACTTTTTTTAACCTTCACTGTAAATATTTTCTTTTTTACATTCGGATTCCTGTGTGAAGCCAAACTGTTGTCAGGTGTTTGCGGTGAAAATATTGAAAAAGATGCAAACTAAATTGAGGGGTGGTGAGACGTTTAAAAAAAATGCAGACACTAAAGTACAGGAGGGTAGAAATAGTGCTGACTTGGTCACAGTTTAACAGGTGTGTGAGTGAGAAAGGCGTTTTTCTTCAAAATGTCACTTTATGTGTAAAGTATAGCTGCTGTATGCGTGTGTGTGGTGTCGGTAGGCTGATCCATGTGTGACTGGCATGTTTTTCTTTTACATGCAGCTTTACACACTCTTTTCTAGGGATGGGCTATAAGGCAGAAATACAAAGCAAATAAATTCAAAAAATGGAAACGAAATGTTCTAAAACATTACACACTCTGCTCCACTAAATCCAGTTAGACACAAGTAATCCTGCTCTATGTAAGAGGAAAGTGTTCTTTGCTTCATAATATCCAAAATATGATCAGGGGAAAAAAATCTAAATATACTGTCAAATTGCCCAGCTCTGCTCCTGTACGGGATACACAGTCCTTCACACGATGTCTGGAATTTTCTTGTAAAATTTGTTGGTCACTGGGTCACATACTGATATAAATAGAGTGGTATGGGTTCAAGTTTCGGGTGGGTGTGTATGTGGGTGAGAAACCCGGTAGGCGTGTATGGGGGTTAGGGGTTGGGGTATTGTACTGTGTACTGATATCTTGTACAGTTCTTTAACACACTCACTTTATTTACAACAGTATTTGTGTATATTTTATGAGGTAATAAAAAATAAAAAATCTTCCTCACGCAACCAGGTCTAATGGGTTTTTTTGGGGGGTTATTTTAGCAGTCAGTGAACAAACACTAATGGAAACACAGAACCTTAAAAACTCCTTATTCCTGGATCATAGGCATCATGCAGTGGTGCTCAGCGAACCTCTGGATTGGAATGAAATTGGACTGTGAGGACCACTTACACTGTTCTGGTGAGCACTGTGGAGCTGCAGGGGTCTAAAATTAAAATACAGTGCAACTGATATATAATGTATAAAGCTTTCTAACGTGAATGAAGAATGTAAAGATTATGGATGTAGAGAGCAAGGCTAGTCCTGGACTATACAGCATGATGAATGCAGGTTCGCCATTTAAAGCAGAATGGTTCAAGACTGTGCCCCCTGACTCATTTTTACCCTCAATACACCATTGCTTCATATGTCCAAAAGCATGAAAATAGATATGGCCCCACTCTATTTACTGTGGCAGCCTCTTTCTCCTCTACTCTGGCAATAGATGTAAAGATTTGACTGCATTCAGTCCAGACGGAGCTTGCATACAACCTCTCAACAGAACAGTTTGGAAAAAAAAACACTAATGTACACAATGGTTCGATCTGGCCGATCAGCAAAGTGACATATTTTGATTCTTTAGTTTAGAACTGGATTAAATCGGCTAATGTTTCTAACGGTAGAAATTAATAGTCACCTTAATCTTTTCCAAATAATTTTGAAGTCTGTTCTGCCCTAATGAGGAGCTGGATGTGGTTTGGGCGGCTCGAGGGACGATTTGGGTGGTGGTGGCGCAGTGGGTAGGATATTTGCCTCTAGACCAAGGTCATGGGTTCGAATCCTACCCCCAGCACACCACCAATTGGTTCCTGAGCAAGACCCTTAACCCCAAGTTGCTCCAGGAAGACTGTCCTGTAATTAGGGATTGGAAGTCGCTTTGGATAAAAGCGTCTGATAAATGCCGTAAATGTGAATTTGGGTGACTGACTTATAGTGTAATCAGTGTTAGCTTTGTAGATCCACTCCCAAACTAAAGACCTTCAGAGTATCCCACATCAGCGTTCAACAGGGCTGTCTGTACACTGTCGTATATATGTGTAGTTATTTCACATATCGTAAATATATAGAATATTTCTTATTAATAATATAAAATATGAATTATTTCTAAACAACTGTAACGAACAAGAATATGTATAATTATTCCCATAATATTAATACGCAAAAGACTAAATTATTATTAAAATAATTAAGATATTATTATTAAGCAGTATTGCCAGGTATTATTACTATTATTATTATTATTATTATTTGTTAACCTCACTGCGGCGACGTGGAGCCTCGAATGTTGTTACGTCAGCTCGCCCCTGTGAAGGCTGGTGCGCATGCGCAGAAGAGAAACGAAGAGGAGTAGCGGCTGCAGTTTAGTGGAGAGAAATGCGAGGAAAAAAATCGCGTGTCTAAACTACAACCTCACTTCAGAGTTCACAGTTTATATGAACGCGCTTTTGTATCCGTTTTTATTTGCTCGAAATAGGTCTTTAACAGTCGTCAGCGCTCAGCAGAGGCGGCGGTGGGTTTGGGGAGTCAGATCAGCTCAGCTGGAGGAAAATCTGCTTCACATACGGATTATAATCTGTTTTTGAGTTGATTTCTTTCTGCAAATGCGCCACTGTTCTGGAGATGAACATGGATGAAGCATTCAGCACGTAGAGGTGGCGAGACGGGAATTAACTTAAATTAATTGGTGTATGTAAGTTAGAAATTGCTCTTCTGTACTGGAGGGGTAAACAGAGAAACGTTGCGGGTCAGTAAATGAGTGAAGAGAGGACTGCAGCCATCGCTGGCACCGACTGAGTGGACTGGACCTCTTTGAGTGCTGCAGAGGTAAAGTGAGATGACTTTGCTTTAAGGATCTTCACACACACACACACACACACACACACACACACACTCACTGGTGTTGAAACTGGCTTCGTACTCACCACCTCCCTTGCTCGAGTTTTCTGTTCCCCGTTAACTGGTGCAGCAGTTTAATCAAGACACCTAAATCAGCTCTCAGACGGCTGACAGTGTCTGATGCATCATTTAAGGTGGAACGGAGAATTCTGATTTGTTTACTTGCACCTCTTTGCGAAAGTGTGTAAATGCTGCTCTGCTTGTGTTTGCGGTGTTATGATGTTGATCTGTGTTAGTGATGCTGTTACCGTAGGCAACCACGTTTCCTATAAAAAGCTAAAGATTCCAAGGATAAGAGGGGCTTTTCCTCATAAACAGTAGCCACATTTCCCAAGTCGTTAAAAGTCCATGGCTTAATTACCCTGTGAACACCTGGTTCCAGCAAAGTGATAAACACGAACAAACACACCGCTGCTTCTGGTGCAGGGGATGTGTAGAGGAAAACGATAGCTAAGCTTGGCTCTCCTTTGAGTGTTAAGACTCGATATTCTGGGGTGAATTCCCTAGGGTACCTCGTAAAAGGTCAAATTCTTGCTGCAGACCCTGAGAGATCTTCAATATCTTTGGTTTATGTCTGTAGTTTTTGGAGTGCTTTGATCAAGATGAACTCCAAATCACTGGACATTTTTAAATCTGTTGACAAGAAGACCCTTATTTTTGAGACAAAGAATGGCCATTATTTTGTAATAGAGAGAAAGAGAGCAATCAAGCCCTTAAATTTTAGCTTATTATGTACTTTAGAGACAGAATAGGTTATTATTTTGTAGATACAGAGCAGATCCTTATTATGAAGTTTGGCTATAAAGAGAGTCCTTATTATATAGTTTAGAGACAGAATGTTTCCATATTATGTGGTGTAGAGACAGAGCGTGTTCTTATTAGGTAGTTTAGAGACAGAGCTGGTGCTTATTACGTAGTTTAGAGACAGACCTGTAAAGGCCTTTTTTTCCCAGTTCTGCACATGTGCCAGTGTAATGGTTGTTGGGTAAACGAGCCCACATTATGTTAGGCAGACAATTTGTTTTTGTCTGGGTGGATTAGGGTCAAAGTAGAGAGCCAGATACGATCATTATTTTTTCATCACTCCACAGGCCAGCTTATATGAACGCAGATAAACTGTAAGACCATAATCTTAATGACATACATAAAGTGGACAAAATGTTAAATTGTAGTGAGGTTGTGATTGCACCATACACCATACATCCCTGGGATCTGAGTGCTTACAGCAGCTTTAGTACAGGAGTAAAAAAAATGCTTCATTACTGTCTTATCACAGATACCGTATTGTAAAGGTAAACAGATACAGTAATGAGAAGCATCTGATAAGTGATACATTGTTAGAATTAGCTGGCCCTGACACCAGATAGTGCTTGTATTACACTTTCAGCTGTTTGAAGATATTTTGTCCATCTCCTGACTCATGTAGGTGTGCGAAGCCACTGTTCTTCAGGCCTGATCATGTCAGGCCTGTCTGGAGATGTGGTTCGCCTCAACTGGGCCATGGTTGTTATGGTAACTGGCAGCCTGATCTTTCCTCTCTTCCGTCTTCCAGGAAATGTGCTGTGAGTCACGGCTGTGTGGTTTAGTAATCCAGGGAGGATGCTGTCATGATACTGTATCTGCGTGCACACACACACATACACACACACACACACACACACACACACACTTGAGTGTTGATGAGTTCACTCCTGAAGTTAAAGCGCTGTGTGTTTCCTCCACTTAGACCAACCAGTGGTGTGAAACAGAGTAAACTGACTTGTGTGCTTATTAAATGTGTCTCTAATGAAGAGCAGTAGATTTAGACTCTGAAAATTGTGCTGCTTGATTAAGCACAGAGATGATGTCACTGCATTTGATGGGGAGAGTCAACTTTTGTGTTATGTCATAGCAGACCTCCTGTTAAATAATATACGTTTGTATTTCTCTTTGTTCAGAAGGTACGGTATTAGGGTGGCGTTTGTGTCCAGGACAGTAATGTTGGGGAGAGAGGGCCACCCTTCCCACCCAAAGAAAGAGAGGGAAGTTATGGTCTCCTGGAGTCCTGAACAGCTTTTGTTAGTCTCAGGTCCCTCATTAGAGCTGGGTTTCTGGACACACGACACTTTCAGCTGGATATTTTTGGATGGTGGACTGTTCTCAGTCTAGCAATGGCACTGAGGGGGTTAAAACATACCCACTTTAAAGTGTCTGCAGTTTTCCTTTCTTGCCAACTTGAATATGCTTGTCTGTAGTGCTTTTGGTAGAAACCTCTCACCTAAAGTGGGGTAGTTTTTACAGAAAATGATTAGATCACATTTTATATCCTCTGTTGTCTCATACTATTATTTCCTGATATCAACCTCCCCAGACCGACCCAATATCGGTTCTGTCATTCATTTTAACTTTTCAACTCCAACCCACAGTAATTGATGCTGTAAACACTGTTTATATCCTCAGTCGTCTGCAGTTCAAATGGTGTCACATGACCTGCTCTCAGGGATCACTGGGTCTCTGGATCATGTGATAGCTGATCTGCGAGAGAGGTCAGAGATCACAGCTAAACTCTCAGCTGACAGGGCCATACCCTCCCTCCACACACACACCAAGAGACACCTGTGTTTTTAAGTGTAGTGCTATAAAGCCGTAAAGCATGTTTCCTAAGTGTCTGCACCAACTTTACTGTCACCTGTTCTGATGTCATCAACCACTGCCAGTGGACGGTGTCAAAAAACACACTGGCTGCATCCGAAATCGCATACTACTTGAGTAGGTACTACATTTGAATTAGAACGCAGTGCTCTACCGTTAAAACAGTACGTTCTATACAGTATGAATGAGGGTAGTATGAATGTAATTGGGACGTACTACATCCGCTGTGTTGATATTGTCACGTGTCGTGTGTCGTCACAGCAGCGCGTTAATTTTTACCTTTACAGAGGGCATTTACTCACAAGTGTAATTTAACCACAATGAACATGTAATTTAACGTTTTCTTTAAGGTACTTACACGTGAAAAGAGCCGCGTCTCCGTTTTCCGAATATATTTTTCGAATATGACGCCGCCTCTCCCGCTGCCTTATGCGAAAGTGCAGTGCCCATCGAATGCCTACTACAGAATTCGGCTAGAAGCAGTAGGTTATCCGGGAACTTCTCGCCTACTGTTTATCGAATACTATGAATTCGGACATATTACTCGCCTCGCATACTGTTTTTCGCACACTATATAGTAGGGAAGTATGCGATTTCGGACGCAGCCTTTAAATCTGATCTGATGGGGCAAACTGAGCTACTTGTCCAAAGAACAGATTTGACTCTTACAAATGGGGCCTTTGTCCAATTTAAAACCGTCAGAATTCGTGGCTCTTTGCCCGTCTGAACACTGCCTCTGATGCTGATTGGTTCTTATGTGCAGATGAGGTTACTGTGGAGGCGAGATTTGGGAAACAGTTCTGCGGTGGGTATGGTGCCAGGCCCAGCTACGGTGACCCCGAAGGGTCAGAACAGGTCGTGGGTTCCAGAGACTCCATTGGTGAGCCCGGAGGAGCCCATTTTCCTGATGACTCCCACGGCTCAGACCATCTCCGGACTGTTTGTCTGGACGGCGCTACTGCTCACCTGCCATCAGGTACCCATAGACACAGACGCAATCACACACAGTGTGTAGGTGCTTTTCAGTGGACAACATGGATGAAAACAATATTCAGTTATAATAAAAATGCTGTTATACATTATATACATATTTCTGTATTGCTGTAATAATTATGGTTATACATCATTTATCATAAGTAAACTGTAAATACTGTTATACAATTACATACATGTGTATTTAAAATTTATTTTAAGAATAAGTGTACACAAAGAAAAATAAATGAAAATGTAAGTGCAAAACACACAAAAATTAAATGCCATTAAAAGTTATAAAGACAGAACTAAGGTCACACACAAACACACACCATCATATGTTTTTCTCATGTACACTGATGCGGTTAAGAGGATGAACTGTTGCTTTAGCAACTGGTGATGTGACATCAGAGTGTGGGGACGGTTGCTTAGCAGCAGCTATCTGCTCTCTGCTTATTATGTGCGAGAGCTCTTCATTGTGTGTGTGTGTGTGTGTGTGCGTGTGTGTGTGTGTGTGTGTGTGTGTGTGTGTTTTCCATGTGTTTGTGTGCCTATGTGTTTGTGTTAGGTAAAGCGATATGTAGTTCTTTGTGCACCTGCACTAAGAAAATACACAAAAGCTGGTGTTGACAAAAGTCTCTGATGGGGAAAAAAGACAATATATGTAGACACACACATATACACACACACAAAGATGAGCAGGTGTGTTCTGTACTAGACAGTTTTTTTATTTTGGTTCTCCGAAACTAACGCAGGATAAATGTCATTATTTTACCTGTCTGATCTTTATCTATGATTTCCTGTGGGAAGACAATAAATACAAGAAACACACATACATGCATACACTATATGGGCAAAAGTATTTGGGTGCCTGACCATCTGCCTCAAACTGTGTTCGCACAGCTAGAAGAATGATGTTGTCCAAAATGTCTTGGTATGCTTGATCTTGTACACCTGTGGCGATGGGTATTATTGAAACACCTGAATTCAGTTATTAAGAGGTATGTCCCAATACTTTTGTCCACATACATATGTGACCTGATCTGGCAAAATGAGTCACAGTGACCCAAAATTCAAAATTGAGGCTTTGGGATCATTAAAAAAAATAGACGAGAAAATACGCTTTAAATAAGCTTTAGATATCTTGGTCAAAGCTGTATCTTAAACGGTTGTCAAGTTACAATCATTTGAATTATGGTAGCACAGCACCATTTTCCAACTGAAAAACCGAGAAAAACGCATTTAAAGTTTTTAATCAGTTTTTTGTTGATATCTTTAAAAATACATAGCATTCAAAGAGATGCACCCAGTATTCAACAACAACATTTTAATACAGGCATTTAGATAATTAGAAAAATACATTAAATCAGACTGAAGACACATCACTAGAGCCAAAGAACAAAGAATTGACCAACATGATTCAGTCTTGCTGAGCGCAAGCAGCAGCAGAGCGCAAATTAGAGACGTCCACTGAGTTTATGCTTTAGCTATTTTACATTATTTTGACAATGATATTCCAAACAGCAATCACACAACACCACACACTTCACTCTAAATAACTTCAATGATGTTGACCCCACATACAAATGTTAAACCCAATCTTTGTGAGGAGATATATTCTGGGGGGAAAAAAACGCTAGCATTGGGCTACACAGAACACTGCTAATCTGTTGAGGGGTAGGCGAACACAAGGCTGTGAACAGGGCTTCCTATTGGCAACTGAAAAGGTTTTGTGTACATGATGTAAGCATTTTGATAGGTTTAGATCAGGGATTGACGTTTTAACATCACACTTGTACAGCTGAGATTGTGATGTTTCAGAGGAGAGGCGAAAACAGCACTTATTTTGGACATTATTTTGTCAGATTTGAGAGCTACAACTCAGATTAAATAGCCATTTAAGTACATTTCCGCAATTATTTCTATAATGAAACGTTGAGAGATTAATTTTGAAGACCTTTTCTTTCATATTTTTGGTGTTTTTCAACATAATCAGCCCGTATCTAAATAAATAGAACGCTGACTTCCGACTCATTACGGCAGGTCGGGTCACATATGTATATACATCAACTACAGTCGTGTTTGAATGTTCAGACAGATGTGCAGCCGTAAAAGTTGAACTGTGTTTTATGTTGATATTCATATTTTTAGGTTTGTACTATGCTAATTGGTGGGTCATACGCTTACCATTACTTGTTAGCATTGTAGCGACAACACATTTTGGGTGTAAGGGAAATGGGTAAAAGGGTTTTTTTTGCTGAACCATCACTTTGTGCTTCTTCCCACAGATCTACATGCACCTGCGCTATTACAGCTCTCCTAATGAACAGAGGCACATCGTACGGATCCTCTTTATCGTCCCCATCTACGCCTTTGACTCCTGGCTTAGTCTGCTGTTCTTTACTAACGAGGAGTACTATGTCTACTTCGACACCGTCAGAGACTGCTATGAGGGTACTGTGTGTGTGTGTGTGTGTGTGTGTGTGTGTGTGTGTGTGTGTGTGTGTGTGTGTGTGTGTGTGTGTGTGT
>JBBPDE010000140.1:585390-600286 GCA_037974605.1 Nannopetersius ansorgii
TAAATTCAACCCGAAATTTAACTGGGAGCCAGTGGAGCTGCTGCAAGACGGGAGTTATATGATGGATAGAAGGAGTTAAATACGAGTTAAATACATTTGGAATAAAAGCTTAGACCCACTTGTGTAGTTATTTCCTAAAATGGGCCACAGACCCTCCAGACTAAGGTCCCTGGTTTTATTTCATTGCATACATTTGATCCAGTTAGTCTCTGCTCTCTGTGTGCTACTATGGCTCATCTCGGCTGATTCGTTTTCTTTGATGGCCTGTTTGAATGTCGTGCTATTGGTCTGTTTGAACCATCCAAAAAGTGTTTTCACACTGCAAATAAACCAGATAATGGTTTCATTTGACCTGGACCAAGACCACCTCTTTAAATGTGCCCACACTTTGGTGCGAATCATGGTCTGTAGCATTTTTCACACCTGCTACTTTACCTCACCTGAAGTTCTGGTCCAAATGAGGTAGGTGTGAAAGCACCCTTAAAGTTATTGGCCAGGAGTTTAAATACACGTCAGTTATATCTTTTATTTAGATGCTCCAGAAATCCATGGTAATCAAAAATCCAGAGTTTAGTCTGACACATTTCATCATGTTTGGTTGCTCATGCCTTGTAGTCACAGATCCACATAAACATCCCTCTGTCTCTGTATAACAACTGGGCAAAGTGGACCTTCAACCTCTCACTGAGCTCAGGAAGGTAAAGGGACCTTTTCTGTCCCATTTTCTTATTTTCTTATGTAACCAGACTTGCTTACCGTCCCCAGCCTCAATGGGTGCCATTGCCAGCGCCTTGGTAGTAAATGTCAGTGGCTGAATGGCGCGTCAGGAGGGGTTTGTGCTAGATAATTCCTCACTCTCCTTTCATATCCGTCAGAAGGGTTCTCTCAAGTTGTCATGGCGATGCCAGTTGTACACAAAGCGAAAGGGATCCGTCACGACAGGATCCCCCTACTGATTGAGCGACTAATAAGATTAACTGGATGTCGTTAGCCGTGATCCTTTTATTTTGATCCGTCTGAAACATTTATGGACCTCATTAAACTAACAGACTTTTCAGCGTCAGGCTGGAGGTTTAAGTGACAGTTAGACAAACGCTAGTTCACAGTTTGTGTGACTGACTGCATGAATATTTAGCAACACCTGGGAGTGTTTCTAAAAATGTGATTCTTAGCATTAGCACTGAAGTGCATGTATTTATTAAACAACTTTCCCCGCAAAAATGACCAGGCCATTTGCATGCATTTGCAAAAAAGCAAAAAAAAAAAAAAAAAAAATCTGTTTAACCTCCATGGACATCCATTAGTTTATATGGCATGTGTTATTTATGCTCTGTGCGGCGTTGTGCAGTGTTGTAATGGAAGTGAACAGCTTTTAGTGTTTAATGAGTTCAGTACTTTTGTTTGGAGGACGCCGGTGCTTTTTGGAGGTCTTTGAATTGAAAACT
Organism: Nannopetersius ansorgii; assembly: GCA_037974605.1. Taxonomy (NCBI): domain Eukaryota; kingdom Metazoa; phylum Chordata; class Actinopteri; order Characiformes; family Alestidae; genus Nannopetersius; species Nannopetersius ansorgii. The sequence continues at coordinate 586,836 of JBBPDE010000140.1, forward strand.
ATTAGCACCGCCTTTGTGTTAGCAGTTGTATACATGTACTCAGTCCTGTGTGTTGTTTCAGTGTGTGTAAACAGATGGATATATTTGTGACATTAACACAGCAATCATGTCTCTCCAGATGGAGGTGGATGTAGCAGATGAGAAGCGCCACCGCACTCGCTCAAAAGGTATTCTAGCACCTCCTTTGTTGATATTACCACATATTAGCACTACTGCAATAAGTAAATGTTGTTTTGCTGTACTGTTAGTAACGCTAATACTGCAATTAATTACATTTACATTTCATTTACGTTCTTTGCTAATGGGTCCAGGTCTACAATTCAGACTTTTTAAATGAGTTTCTGTGCAAAAAATAATTTAAAAAATGGCAAAAATATTTTAGCTGAACCGCTCGGCTGGATGACTGATTGATTGACTGACTGACAGAATGACATCTGTCACTGAAATGTGCAAGTGTTCTCCTAGACAAGCTCAGTACTCCCTAACATAACCCTCCCATACTTTCCCAACAACAACCTTCAGTGGGAAGTAGTCAGCATACCCGTGTGACGCAACATGCTGAAGTGTTAATGTTAGCACTCACTCAGTGTTGGCGCTGCATCCTGCTAATTGGGTGTCCAGCGCTTGCATTTATGCTGTCTACATTTAAATACATTATTAGAAATGTTCTCTAATTACTAGTGGTGCAACGGATCAAAAAATTCGTGACTTTTCCGGAACGCGCGTCTCTCTCTCTCCCTCTCTGTATCTCTCTCTCTGTCTCTCTCTCTCGTTCGTGACTTTTCCGGAGCACGCGTCTCTCTCTCTCTCTCTCTCTCTCTCTCTCTCTCTGTCTCTCTCCTTCCTGACTTTTCCGTATTTAAACCTCAGATTTATCGTTACATTTTCGTTAAGGGTAATGTATTAAACTGTTTAAAATGAAATTAAAGTGATCTGGAAGCACATCTGGGGGCATATTTAGGGTTTACACTATAAAAACAGACATTTTAAGACATTTTTTGACCAAAACACAACAACGCGTTTTATCATTATACGCGGGTGCTCGTGTAACGTAACCCCCACGAATAATGGGGGCTTACTGTATAGTGGATCTATCAATAGAAGCTTCAGAAAAGTAGCTTCAGATGTAGAAAGTAGCGGTTCACTAATAAAGTGGCCGGGGAGGATTAAAAAGATTTATCATGGTAAATGACTTGTTAAGAAGACGACCCCGTCAGACTAAGCTCACAGTCTCCTCAGGCTAGGCCCAATTATTTCTTCTTGTCTTGCAGGTCTGCCGAACGGGCATTGCCCAGTGCCTTAGCTATAAGCACTTTGTTGCCCTTAATGCAGTGTTTACTCAAATAAAGATGACTGCCCCCTATTTGTGTGGAAACCTAACGAGAATTGCACAAAGAACATTCAAAGAGCTTTTTAGGAACCGATGTAGCGTTCAGGTTTTATTTTGTAACAGCCGAAGTCTTTGAACAACAAGAACAGCAATGCTACGAGACCACAAACCAGTAAAACACGGCTGGTCACCTGCAGTCATGAAGTGATATGGCACTGCACAGTTTGGGATAATCAGCTTGGAATTAACCCAAAGTCCTCGTGTTTAAAATGTACAAATACGTTTTCACTGTTAATGATTCAGCCTGGCTCTCGTCGTTAGTTAAATAATGTCGTGACATGATCTGATCTGACTGATATGTGAAATATATTGTCCCCAAAGCTTCACTAAACTCCAATCTACAACTGAAGGTAATCTGGAACTTCTTACATGGATTTTTTTTCAACCACAAACAGAAGTTTCCTCCTCCGCAAAAGGGGATTTGATCTAATGACATCAAAAACACAAGAAACATGGATCAGTCTGGACATCAGTGAGTTAGGGACGGTCAGTCCAGAAATAAAGAAAGAAAGAAAAGAAAAGCAAAAGCAGACTTTAGCACATATTAGGTATCACTCAAGTGACCAAACAACTCACATTCTGAGTCTGGAAAAAGCTGTGAATAAAGAAAACTAGAATTTTCCATGTAATTGATATCTGGTGATGATGCCTGTTGACAACATGATCAACCCAACTGTTTTTATTCACATGCTCCATACACACACATACACACACACACACACACACACTCACACAACTGTATACATCTATGGCATTGAATATGACTGAACAGGTCGATAGAAATAGATCTATTCATGCTCAGCCCACAATGCATTCTATCGGACCTTCTACTGTAAGGCTGGATAAGCGCAATAGATTACTGGGGAAAAAAACTAACGAGAAACTGTAGCACTACTAAAACACCTGCACTTGGATGGTGCTAATAACAGGGTACACACTTGAAAAACAAATTCAAAAGGAACTCCATCAAGCCTTCCTTAGTAATTCTAAACTGTAAAATGTACAGAATTCGCACTTGTTAGTTCAACTCTAAAGCAGAGCTCATTATTATGTGTAATTATCTGTGTGGTATTGGACATTATTGTCGTTTGCTAAATTGAGTGTGATTTTTTTAAACAGATGAATAAATGTTAAATGAGGAACACACAAAACATTTGTTCAATTATGTGGAATGTGATAAGTCATGGAATTGGCAGAAAAAAATATTGTCATATGACAACGTGTGTCCATATTTTTGTCCAGCAGCAGCTACAAAACATGACTGAAGCCCACACCAGTGAATTAACAATTAATTAGATTGGGCTGAGGTCTCTGCGCTCTGTGTGTGAAGGTTGTGTGCCGTACCGGAGGACAGGAGGACGCCGAGCGAGCCGCAGTGAGCCGGATGACTGGTGGGTTGAACTGTATGGGGAAGTGTATGTCTATGGATAACCTTATTTCTGTGGATAAAAATAAAAGTGTAGGAAACCGTATCGCTGCCTGGGTGTTATTCTTCTCCATTGTCTGTTGCCCAAGAGATCCTAGGGGTTGAGGGAAAAAACAGACTCCATAAACCAAAATAAATAAGTCTGTTGGGGCCCTGTTACCACAGATGAACTTGGCGTAGTCTGCAAGGATCTCTTTGGTGCAGCAAAGGGGGAGAATCAGGCAGCAGAGCTAAGTTCTCCTGGGAGGCTTCTCTGGTTTCTGGGTGGTTTGTGGTTAGCTAAGTTCGATGGGTCTGTGAAAACTGACTTTAAGGAGTGGAGATCGAAGTTTGCATCCACGCCCAGACCCTCACAGACACACATCAGGTAGATTTTATATTCAGTACATTAGCAGGGGAGGCTAGGAGGGAAGTTGAGCTAGTGGCTGATGAACAGAGGGACATGGCAGCTAAGGTATTGACTTTCTTAGAGGGCTTATACGGGAAAGATGTGGGGCTGGTCATGTTGAGGGCCAACTTTTATATGTGTAAGCAGCAGCATGGGGAAAAGGTGGGGTCATTCATTCTCCGCCTCCGAGAATGTCATTTCAAGTGGCACCAGAAGGAACCTGCAAGAGATGGAGAGAACGACGTGGCCCTGGGACGCAAGAAGGGGACCTGGTCTTAGTTGAGGAATACTGGAGCAGCCAACAAGAATGATGTGTGGGTCAAGCTGTGGCTCAGAATGGTGTTTGGGTCAAGCTGTAAGATGGGGGAAGGTACCTCTCCGAGTGTGCAACATCCCCTGGCATGGGTCATGAAGATGGATCCAGACAGTGTACAGTCCCCAAGTGAATTAATGGTTCGTCCCTCGAGAGAAGGAGTAGTGGAGGTCTTAAGAAAAGTTGGAGCTGCTGGTAGAGAAGGTAGAAGGGTTGACCAACATGGAAGAACAGCAGCTGCAGGAGTTGCTGGTCCACTGGAGGGGAGTGTTTGCCCGAGACGAGGAGGATCATGGGAAGATGGATGTGGTGCACCATCACATACTCACAGGCACAGCCGCCCCCATTCGAGAATGAAAGCGGCTGGTCCCCCAGAGCCTGTACCCCAAGTTGAGAGGTGTGGTGAAAGAGAGCTCGGGCCCCTGGGAGGCTCCGGTGGTCTTAGGGAAGAAAAAGTCTGGCTCATGGAGGTTCTGTGTGGAGTACCGGAAGCAAAACACAGTGACCCACAAGGATGCCAATCCCCTTCCACCCAGAGGACAAAGAGAAGACCGCCTCGCTGCCCCCTTGGATTCTACAAGTTCGAACAGATGCCCTTTGGCTTGTGTAACACCCCTGCCACCTTCAAGAGACTGATGCAGAGATGCTTGGATGAGAAAGTTCATGATTATCATTTATTTGGATGCTGTGATTGTGTACTCGGGTGGTTTTAGATCTCACCTACATCATCTTGATAGTGTATCTCAGAGAATGGAGGCCCATGGGCTGAAACTACTACCTGAGAAATGTTGGCTGTTTCAAAGGGCGTTGTGTTACCTGCGTCATGTGGTGAGTCAAGAGGGGGTGAAGAGGGGGTGACTACTGATCGGCTGCAGCTGGTCTCAGTGAGGGGCATTCTCCTTTCTGGGGTTTGTTGGCTATTACAGGCGGTTTGTCCCTGAGTTCACGCTCAATGGGCTGCTGCGAGGAGTGAGTGTGACCTTCTATCAGAATGTGGACTGGATGGAAGACTGCCAACGGACCTTGGAGGGGTTGAGACAGACCCTGGTCCAGGCCCCGGTGTTGGCCTATGCAGACTCTTCTGAAAGAACGGATGTACTGGCCGGGGCTACGAAGTGACATTGAGCAGTGGCAGCAGGACTGCAGGGTGTACCTGGTGGGTTGCCATGGGAGAGGTGAGTCTAACCACATAGGGGCAGTTGTAAAGTCTTACCCCTAGGAGGTGCTCGCCGTAGACTTTGAGCATTAGAATCAGACAGTGTTGAGACCGTTGAACAAGTTGCCCGTGGTGGGGCAGAATCAATGGAGAGTCCATCTGCCTGAGTTGGTCCAGGCTTACAACTGGTCCCCCGACAGTAGCACCGGCTTGTGACTCTTTGGAGTCTTGTTTGGATGCCAGCCCCGCCTACCAGTAGACCAGTGCTAGGGGATGAGTGCTGATGAGTGGGAGGGCCCAGTGGAAGAATGTGTGTGGAAGCACCGCTGGCAACCTGTGGCAGGCTCAGGAGGCAGTGGAAGCCAGTCGTGAGCTGTGTCGGGAGGGAGATCCTCGGTTGGCGTGAGTGAGTGCTCGCGACGGGGAAGTGGGTTGTGCTGCGGAACTTCCGCCGGCCGGCTGGGGGTATGGTGGTGCTGTATTGGCAACCCAGCCCATGGGTGGTGATGAGGCAATGGGATTCCACATGCCCGGTGTTTCTAGATCAGGCCTTAGAACCAGGAGGGCCCTGTGAGCATCCATTCACCCTAGCCACCTGCGGCCTGGTATGTGGGGAAGAACGTCAGTCCCCAGGTAGGTGAGGTAGGTGATAGGATTCCTGTGGCTCTGCTGAGGTTGGGGCTGGGGAAGGAGAGCAGGTAGACCTGCTAGTACCAGGGGCTGTTGAGGAGGTAGCGGGCCAGGTGGATCCCCCTGAGGTAGAGGCCAGTGAAGAGGTTGCCGAGCATGAGGAGGATGTTGTGGTGGTGGCCCACTGGCCAGATTACAATGTCGATTCTCACGGTCCAACTTTGGGGTGAAGCCCATCCATTATAGGGAGTAGTGCTTGGGACGAGTCACAATTTAGGGTAGGAGGGGGTGTTGAGAGGCATTAGAGGCGCCTTGTTTCCCTGTTTTCCCCTTCTCCCCCTGTTTGTCCTTGTTGGCCCCTCCCTTCTGACGATCAGTTGGCTGGCATCATGGTGATGAGCTGACAAGGCGGGGCTTGGGGCCTTTTTGAGCATGGGAGAGATCACGCTCAGGGGACGCGTTTTTCCCTGGTCGTCTGGAGAACGTTGGAAAAAGAGGACTTTCCGGAGCGACCGTGGATCTGCAGCTTACCGAGTTGGGGGTCGTGTTTGAGCGGACTCAGGAACTGGGGTCCAAGTCGAGTGGCTGGAGATTGTAGTGGGGCTGCTGGCTGTGGCGCAGAGGACTCTATCTCTGTTTGTTTTCCCTTACAGAAGCCCTGGAGTAACGGCGAAGCAGGGAGGAGGCAAAAGGAGCAGTATTGGTGGAGATTGGAAGCACCGGTGGAGCAGTGAGACAGGCCTCCAGCTCACCCTAGCTGGTCCAAAGGGAAGTGGCTTAACATACTGGGAGTGAATGTAGGCCAGTCGAGGGCAGAGATGGGTGGCGTTTGGGTTGAGGTCTCTGCGCTCTGTGCGTGTAGGTCATGTGCCGCGGCAGAGGAGAGCCGCAGTGCACCGGACGACCGGTGGGTTCGACGGATGTCGTGTCTTGGAGCTGCGAGGAGCCAGCGTACAGATGAACAATCGGAGAGGAACGAAAACTTGTCACCAGGGACCGTGTGACACACATACGGGACCAAAGGGGTTTGAAATTTTGTTTATTTATTTCGGTTTGCTTGGAGATGGGACTTGTGACGGCAACAAGGCCCAGTTACCAATACGTTTGTTTCCTTATTTCTCTTTTCTTTTTTTTTTCTTTCTCCTCCTTTGTCCCTTGGTACACAGTATAACTGTCCAGTAGGGTTTCATGTGCACCTCCTCCCCCTTTTTGTGTGTAAAAAAATCTAACTCCAAAATAAATAAGTCTGTTGAGGCCCTCTTACCCCGGGATACCACATATTCAGTAGTATAAATGTAAAGAAAACACTTATTGCTTATCTAAACAGTTTTTGAAAATTACTTTTGCATTTTTCACAGTACGGTATACATACGTACATACATACATAGACCCTGCTACAGTTTCTCTTTAGGTTGACTGGGATTTCCAGCATTGCGTAAAACCTCCCCATCTTAGTGACGGTCATTAGAAAAACATGCATTTGTGGGCGGAGCATCAATATGCCGACTGGGCTCATGTGTATCACCAGGGTCCGAAGAAAGAATCGGCCCAGAAACAGACGAAGTTAAACTCACTCTTTGAGCTAAATCTACCACAGCGTATTTACAGTCCTCTGCACACACAGCCTCTAAGAGGCAGATAGCTATAGCAACAGAGGAGAAAAGAAAAGACGGGAATACATGAAAGAGAGAAAACAAAAGCGTCTCTGCTGATTGTGCTTTTTTAACCCATACTCCACTTCAGCACTGAAATGCGAAAATGTGTCTGTGTGTGTTTGTGTGTGTGTGTGTGTGTGTGTGTGTTTGTGTATGTGTGTGTGTTGTTTTTTTCCCGCAGTTTTTTATATCTACCAATAATTTCTAAATCTATACCAAGGACTAAAATTACAAATCATCGTAATTCTATTCGTTATCCAGAGAGTTCTTACAGGTCTCACGCAGTCCAGGCCTGTTTGTCGTTTTTGGGAGAAAAAAATAGTTTATTTCCGTAGCGTTGAGCTTCGGTTCATCTTCATCTTCTCTTTCATTGTGTGTGTGTGTGTGTGTGTGTGTGTGTGTGTGTGTGTGTGTGTGTGGATGTGCAAAGCCCTTACATTGGAGTAAAATGTGTCTCATTCTCCGGACGACCCAGAAGAGGCAGAAGCTGAAGACTTGAGCTGAAGAAAGTGGGAGCAGGTCAAGGTTGGAGAAAGTGGGTGCAAAGTGGGACACCACACACACACTCACGCACACACACACACGCGCACACACACACACACACACACACACACACACACACACACACACACTGCATGCTGCTGCAGCATGTGTTGGGTGACCTCGTACTCCGCCAGTTTCTTTTTCTCCTCTCTGTAAAAACTCTTCATGTGATGATCCCCGCGCCTTCTCTCGCCGTCTTTAACTGTCTCTTATCTCTCTAAACCCACTCTCTCTATCATTCATCTCCTCCTTTTTCTTTTTATCTCTATCCCCCTGATTTTTTCTTTCTGTCTTTCTCCACTTTACTGCTCTCACTCACTCTGAGTCAGTTCCGTTCCGTGAGCTTGATTTGTCTGCCGCTCTCTCTCTTTCTCTCTCCCTCTTTGAGTTTTCCCCCTCTGTCACTTTTGTCATTTCTCTTTCCATCTTTCTCTCACTCTAATTCTCTCCCATTCATCTTGCCTTTCTAGCTTTATTTGTGTCTTCCTTTTTGCTTCTTTCTCTCTCACATTCTCTCCTCCTCCCATTCTCTCCCCACCCCCCTCTCTACCCTCTCCCCTCTCTTTGTCTCTCTCTCACTCACTTCCTGTGTCTCTCGCCTCGCTCTGTCTGTGGTCAGACGGTCACCTCCGTCTTGCTGGCTGTGCGGTACTGGTGGTGCTGGTGTGCGGGCATGTACTGCAGGTGGTCTACGGTGTGTGTGCGGCGGGAGGCGAAGGCCTGCCTCCTGTTGGCGGTCTGGGCGCCGCCGACACTGAGCAGTGTGTTTGTGTTGTAGGAATGATTGTCCACTTCGTTCCTGTTGCTGCTGGGGTGCGAGTGCATCTTGGTCATTTTGTAGTGTCGGTCCATCACCGGCGTGGTGGGCATGAACATGTCCGTGTGAGACAGTGCCCGCGACATCGCCGCCTTCTCCCGGAAGTTGGAGCGGCGCAGTGTGGCCGGTGAGAGCAAGGGGTCCTGGGACTGCAGGCGGTCTGCCGACAGCAGCTGCTCCTGCGAAAGGACGCGTCCGTGGTAGGGGGAGGCCGGCGGCGCGTAGGACGCAGACGACTGCAGCATGTGTTTGCGGGGTGTCCTGGGCATGGGGGGCGACAGGACGTGGTCCTGGCTCATGGCCCTCTGGACGCGGCGCGGTTTCTGCTGTGATCTGTGGGGGGCGCTGGGGGGTGACTCACCGCTAAGCTTCAACAGGTGAGTCTGCAGACCTGAGACTCGAGGAGCAACATCAGGCAGAAGGAGCTGCTGCTTCCTGCGGTAGAACTCATCCAAATCCCTCTCACCTGAGAGAGAGAGAGAGAGAGAGAGAGAGAGAGAGAGAGAGAGAGAGAAGAGAAGGGACAAGGGAGGAAGACAAGAGGGAGGGAGAAAGAAAGAGAAAGAGTAGGAATAGAGAAAGAGAGAGAAAGAGTAGAAACAAAAAAGAAAAGGCAGAGAGGGAGAAAAGGGGGAGGGAAAAGAGGAAATGAAATAAGAGAGGATAGAGAGAAAGAAATGGACAGAGTGACACAGAAACAGAGGGAAAGTAGACGAGTGGGAAAGAGATAGCGGGGAGAAATGTGGGGGGGGGGCAAGAAACAGATTTAAGAAGAAAGAGAAAAAGAGCAAGTAATGACACAGATGGGTGGATGGGTGAAGAAGACAAGTGAAAGACAAGAAAGAGAGAGAAAGAAATGGATAGAGTGACAGATGAAAAGAGTAGGTAAGTAGTTAAAATCAAAGAGGGGAATGGGAAGGAGTGACAAAGCAAAAGAGAGAGGGAGAAATGAAGAGAGAAAGATGTAGAGAAAGAAGACAAACGAAAGACAGAAAAGGAAAAGAGCGGTGAAGAAAGATAAAAAAAGAGAGAAGGGAGTAGGTAGGGTGGTGAAATAAAGAGGGTGGGGGAGAGGAAGAGAAGGAGAGAGAGAGAAGGACAGAGAAAGAGAAGGATAAATAGAAAGAGGGAGTAATGTTAGAACCCAATAATAAACTGTAGGTCTGCTTGTGATTTGCTGAAGCAGAGGATGGCAAACGAGCAAAATTCCAGTTTTTAAACCGATTATAAACCGATATCTCCCTCATTCAGACCTGGTTAAAGCACAGACTGATGACTTTTTGATGCCGTTTGATCAGAGTTTTCTCTTCTTCCTCACCTCCTCTGTTTCCTCTCCCTGATCTAGAGTGTTCAGACTATCTAGAGAGTGTCTACTTCCCAGCAAACGTTCATCAATAACGAAGAATTACTGCTCTGTTCCCACTTTCTTCTTCTGGAGAGGAGGCGAGTGAGGGATGGGAGTGAGGGGCGGGCAGACAGCCCCGCTCACTGAAGCCTGACGGTTCTGTCCGTCACAGCTCAGCTTGGATCGATCCAGCAGAACTGCAGAGAGCAAAGACCAGCAGATCAACATGAACCACACCAGCAGCCCTAACACCGAATCCAAGCTGTTTTAAGCACAAAAAGTTAACAAAGAAACAATGACCTCGATAGAATAAGAATAGAAACGTTGTCGTCTTCATTTAGAGCTTTAATCTTCCCCTCCAGCTCCTGGACCAGTTTGAATCCAGACTTTTAACCTTCGTCTTCATCATTCCTGGACCAGTTTCCTTCTAGAGCTTTAAACTTCTCCTCAATCATCCCTGAGCCAGGTTTAACCCAGAACTCGATCTGGCTCTTCTTGAGCTAGTTTCAGTCCAGAGCTTTAATATTCTCCATTATGATTCCTGAGCCAGGTTTAATCCAGATCTCTAATAATCTCCTGCAGCTCTCCTTTACCAGTTTTAATCCAAAGCTTTAACCTTCACTTCCAGCTCTAAAGAACATTTTCATACATCGTTCCTAAACTAGGTTTTATCCAGAGCTATCTTTCTCCACCAGCTCAACTCTGCCATCTAGATTCAATCCAGAGCATTAACTTTGTCCATCATTCATGAACCAGTTTTTAATCACGAGTTTTTACCTTCTCCTTCAGTTCAGTTATGTTACACATGTAGGAGAATGTAATAGTGGGAGTCTTCTAACCACGAGCATTAATCCCCGGGGGGGACGCACTCTCTATTGTGAACAATGTATATATGTATACCTAAATTAATTGTGTAAGTAGAAAGAAAAACAAAAGCAAAAAATGCCTTTGAAAACAGTTGAGTTCCCCCTCCCCCTCCTCATAGTGGTTTAGCCCACTGCCTGTTCCCCCCTCCCCTTCCTCACAGTGGTTTGGCCCACTGCCTGTTCCCCCCTCCCCTTCCTCACAGTGGTTTAGCCCACTGCCTGCTTTCTCAGTTTATCTCACCTACTCTGCACACTAGTCAGTAATTTGGGTATTATATTCACTTTAAATGAAGCGATTCTCTTTATTGTAGCAGGTGCGGACTCATTCATAAATTAGTTGCGGCAAAAAAGTCGATGCACTTTTCCTTGAATCTGCTTTATTAGAGATTAAAATATTACGTATCTAGTTAGCGTTAGCTTGTTTACACTAGCTTGTTGCATAGTGCACTGCAAATAACACGCCATGCATTGTTTTATTTGTGACGACTTGGCATAATGTTAACATTAACGGCCATAATTAGCATATCGTTTAGCTGTGCACTTACTAAATGAGCACCGCGCTGCGTCCGAACTGACCCCACGGTATTTTTTCAATTCCTTGTTTTTATTTATTTAAGCACAATTTGACTGTATTATTTGAGTCCCCTTCAAAAAAAAAACTCACGAGAAATGTTATATTTATTGTCCCCCCTACTGTTAAACGAAATGTACGCCCATGCTTCTAGCCCTATATTATTCATCTGGACTTTGACTAAAGCTGCTAGTTCCTCTGAATAAGAGCATCTCTCAAGTGAGCGAATGTAAATGAGATATTTCTCATTCTCTGTAAAGCTTGAGGACCATGTAAAATTCATGGATCAAGCAAATAGACCCTTTCAAGCAGGAAAGCTGGAACAGGAGTCTCACAGTGTCTGACATGACCTTTAACAGGAATGCATGGTTAAACATTTGGCGCTCGACTCGAGCGAAATGGTACATTAACAAGTGCATGACTCTTCCAAAGCCATCCTGGAAAGACTGCGCTGCCTGGACTTTGAGCATTGAGCTCAGATGCGAATCCAAAAGCTTCTTGTTTCCTGAACAGCCGCTGTTTCTTTCCACACCACATCTGCCTCCGCTGCATCTTAGCAACTGCAGAGATCCCAACAGCCTCCGGTAGCTCTACATTTCTATGGTCTCCTAAACTTAATAGCCAGGTTTCCATCCAAGGAGTTTTTGCGAAAACATATTTAGCGCTTCAATTTTTTTACCGATATCGCTGATGGAAACGTTAATTATCGATAAATGTCGACATAATATTTTGCCGTTTAACTTTAGGGCATAAATTCTGTATCGATACTTCAGATGTCGCAAAAACCTACTTTGGAAACACTTTTTGTCGCAAATAAATGTGTCACATGATACACTGCGCTTTTGGGTTGGAGCCGGTGGTCGGTGGCAGCCTGTGGTGGAGCAGCATCAGGACCGATGAACCCACAGCATCCCAAACGCCGCCGCGTCGCTCTGAACTGCTGCAGCCAGAGATTTTCTGTGAAGTGTCTCTCCACCAGCTCCTCCCAGAAGCTCTTATTCCGGGGTCTCTCCCAAACCCGCGGGTTTCCTCGCACTGGGGCACTTTCTTCCAGCTCTAGGGCAGTGGCCCCCAACCCCCGAGCCGTGGACCGGTACCGGGCCGTGGGCCTTGTGGTACCGGTCCGCGGGTAGCACAGAAAAACCCGTGGATGTTCCCCGTGTTCTGCTGTCGCTTACTGCGAGTTTCTGACACATCAGTCCGAGACCAAATACAGGTCGGGGTCCGCTGCTCTGGGGCTATCAGACAAGCTTCGTTCTGCTCTTGCCTTCGGATATTTTGTACATTTCTAATTATTTGTGAAACTGAAATAACAGTAAGCTGGCAAATAAAAAAAAACTGTCAGAATAATCTCTCCATCATTTTTTCTTTCTTTAGCGGAGGGAGGGAGGGGGGGGTGTCACGTGGAAAACCAAAGTAGATAAATTGCGACAAACACAAAACTATGTGTGGAAACGGCTCAAGGGCAGATTTTTTGTTGCGATACACTAAAACTTATGCGACGGTTCGTTTTGGGGGGGATGACGTCATCACACACTCCATTTTACCGATGAAACGCCAGTTGGATGGAAACAGGCTGGAGACGGCAAATTTCACACATTTTTTTACGCATATTCTGTTTGTCGGTAACAAAACATCGCAAAAAACTGCATGGAAGTTTCTTGGCTAGTAATTGATGATTCATTCACTCATATACCAAAACTCGTTTAATTTTACAGCAAAAAGGTGTGTAAATAATTTAGATTAATTTCATTCACTGAGTGCAGTATATACGGCTGAAATGCCAAGAAACACCTTCCTGACTTGCTTGCCTTGAGATCTGTCACAAGGCACACACACACATACACACAAACACACACACAAACACACCTAGGGGCAATTTAAGATCTCCAGTCCACCTGTTTTGTGGCTCTGGGGACTGTGAGAAGAAAATTGTAGCTTCACATAAACACAGGCAGATCATAAAACCCCACACAAACCCATCAGGGCCTTCTCGGTGTGAGATAACAGCACCTCTCTTTGCACCATCATGCAGCTACTTAAATATTTTAAGGATAACACTAGTCTGTTTAAGGGGCCGTTCACATATCGCGCCTAAAACGCGTGGAAAACGCGAGGCGCTTTCTCCTTCTTTCCAAAAGCGCTCGGGTGCTTGCGCTCCGGAATCGTCTGTCGTTGCTTAGCAACCATCAGCAACTCTCCATTTCCTCCAACGAAAACCCCTCGCTGTAACTCTGCTGCGCGATTTATTTACGCAGAAAAGAGAAAAACGCTGCAGTGTTTGGGTGCGGCCCATTCTTCAAAACCGTAAAAAACACGGGGAGTTTCACCAGCTGATCCAGGAGCTCCGC
>JBBPDE010000140.1:833200-846163 GCA_037974605.1 Nannopetersius ansorgii
GTTGGTCCTTATAAGAAACGCAAAGCCCTGTTGTGAATTTTGGTGTTGGGGCTTTTTTTTTTTTTTTTTTTTTTTTTTTTTTTTTTATAGGTGCAGCATGCTTTGAAAAAATCAGACCATGCTCTAGAGACTCTGAACATAGCAATCAGCATTGACCCTAAGAATCCACTATGCAAATTTCATAGGGCTTCTATTCTCTTTGCTAATGAAAAGTACAAGGTAGGTATGTTGGAGCGTTTTCCAGAGACTGTAACTAAACTTGAATCTTGAGATTAAACATGATTGAGTCCATGATTGCTTCTGATTAATACAAATTAATTTTCTTCCCACAGGCAGCTCTACTGGAGCTCGAAGAATTAAAACAGATAGTGCCCAAAGAGTCCCTTGTTTACTTTTTAATAGGAAAGGTAAAAAGATTGCATGTTTTGAAGCCTGATTAGAATGTTAATTAGAGCTTTTCTGATATTGAATGTTCCTTTTTTCCCCTGCAGGTATATAAGAAGCTTGGTCAAACTCATTTGGCCCTGATGAACTTTTCATGGGCCATGGACCTAGACCCCAAAGGGGCCAACAACCAGATCAAAGAGGCCATAGATAAGCGTTATCTCCCTGATGATGAGGAGCCAGTCACCCCTGATGATTATCCTTACTACTCAAGTAAGTTGTGTGTGTACATGCAGTTTGGACTTGGGGTACAGTAGTATAAGACTGTGTAAAATTATTTTAATATGCCAGTCTTGTGAAGCTTTACAGGTATCAAAATAGTAGGAAAAAGGAAGGATACAATATTCTAACGTCAGTGAGAAGGCTGTGTAATATTTGTGAAGTTACAGGGGGGAAAAAAAAAATCAGGATTCCGACTCAGTGTGAACGTATTCAGACCCCTTTACTTCATCCACATTTTATGATACAGATTCTAAAATAGATTTGAATTGTTTTTTCTCAAATCTACACACAAAAACAACTTTTTAGAGAAAAAAAAAACATTTTACATTCCAAAAGCTTGTTAATCCTGTGTTTCATAAGTATACACACCCATAGCTTGATATTTTGTTGTAAGATCTTTGGCAGTCTTCTAGGGTATGCCTCTAGTTTGGCACCTGTTTTGGGGATATTCTCCCATTCATCCCTTCTGATTATCTCAAACCCAGTCAGGTTGGATTGGCAGTGCTGCTAGACAGACATTTTTAGGCTTTTCCAGAGATATTGAATTCAAGTCGGGATTCAGGCTGGTCTACTCTAGAACATTCACATGCTGCTTCTTTGTTATCTTAGCCGTGTGCTTCGGGTCACTGCTGTGTTGGAAGATGGTCCTTGTCGTGTTGGAGCAGGTTTTCTTAAAGGATCTCTATATTTGGGTGAGGTTATCATACTCTCTATGCAGAAGAACATGTGATGCAGTGCCTGTTTTTCTCCAGACATAATGTTTTCAGGCCAAACAGTTCTGTTTTGGATTCATCAGACCATATTCATATTGCTTCTTGCATTCTGCAAATCCTTAATGTGCCTTTTGGCTCCAAGCGAGCTTCCATGTGCCTTTTAGTGAGGAGTGGTTTTCTTTTTGCCGCTATACCATAAAAGCCTGATTGGTGGCGTGCGTTAGCTGTGGTTGACCTTTTATAGGGTTCGCATACAATGGATCGCTGGAGCTCTGCCTTAGTGACCATTCTGTTCTTTGTTACCGCTCTGACCAAGGCCCTTCTTCCTCACTCGGTTTGGTCGGGGGACTAGATCTAGGGAGGGTGCTTTTCGGGACTTTTTTTTTTTTTTTTTTTTAAACGCTTCCCCAGATTTGTGCCTTGACACAATCCAGTGTCGGAGGTTTACAGTTTCCTGATCTTCATTGCTTTGTTTCTGCTCTGATATTCATGGTCAACTGTGAGACTTCATATAGACCAGTGAGTGCCATTCCAAATCAGTCAACTGCATTTACCACAGGTGGACTCCAAGTTCTAGAAGCATCTCAAGAATGATCAGTGGAAATCAGATGCACCTTGAGTGTCATAGCAAAGGGTGTGAATACTTATGTACCCGTTAGGTTTAAATGTTTACATACGTGTGTTCATTTTGCCATTGAGGACCATTTTGTGTAGATTTTTTTTCTGTTTAGGATAAGTCTGCAATGTAACAATGTGGAAGAAGTGAGGGGTATGAATACTTTCTTGTGGCACTGTGTGTATTACGTAAATACACACGTGTGTGTGTGTATGTGTAATATATATATAGTTACGTGTCTGAAAGAGGTGTGGAGAGTCATGTGTTTTGTGTCGCAGCGGAAGTGGAGGAGTCTCAGGAGAGCAGTATGACGGATGCAGATGACACGCAACTCCACACCACGGAGAGTGACGAGGTCCTGTAACCCTCTGCTCCTGCGGCCTCCTGTCTGGACTCGAACACAATTATGCCAACCTGGAGCTACCTTAAGACTCCAGCTCAGATGAGAATAAAATCAGACAAAATGGGAGGAAGGAGAAGAATAAAAAAGGAAAAACAAACTGCTGCTAATACAGTACCTCCTTGTTTCTGTATTATTTTTTTTTTACATTTACCTTACTTTTACTGTTTTTTTTTTTTTGTTTTTTTTTTTTTTAAAAACCCATTTTCATCTTACTCCCAAACCTTCAGGTCCTGTCATTATGCCTTATTGCTGGATCCTCCATGTCCAGCCGTCATCCATATCTCAACATGGGGAAATTTTACTGTCTTTATCGAAGTCCATGAAAACTTCTGCCCCATTCATGTTCATCTGTATCAGAGACCCCCCAGTCTTCTCATTGTCAAACACGGAGGATGACGGGGGGGAAATGAAAGCAAGCCACAAAGACAATTGTGGACGTTTCTGTCTTAATGCCTAGGCTTTTTGTGTTCCTTTTTATTCTCATTTACTCTAAATAAAGACCTGTGTAAGAGTTGCAAGTCCATTGATTCCTCCCCCTTTTCAGCCTGGAGCAGACGAACAGGGAGCAGAGTAGCACTTTCAGCCCTGGACAGGAGTGAAGGGCATAAAAAAAATGTTCTCCCAGCAGGTTTTCCTCACTCTGAGCCTTGGGAAGAGAACCCTGCACAGCTAGCAACTTTCTTGACTTTGCTAGAGAAGAACGAAGTATTTAACTGTGTGTGTGTGAATGAGTGTGAAAATGCTAATATTGGAAGTTTAAATTAATTTTTTTTGTTGTAGTATTTTTTTCCTTTAGCTCACCAGATCTGCTGGTCTTGAATGTCATCTCCCAATAGGAACCAAGAAGATCTGGATAGATGTTAGTTTTCTGTTTAGACATCAAGGAAATTGGAATCTATATCAGATTAATGCGGAAAATGTTGCTTGGACTGCCTGTTGAAACCAAGCCTTCCTGGTGTAAAAGAGGCGCCTTTTCATTTGCTCTACTCTGGAATTGCTCCTGTGTTTTCAATCCCGTTATAATTTGCCATTTTGATACAAGCAGTGGAAGATCAGGACGAGTCCTCCTGATTCTGGTTCAAAGCTGGTTTGTTTTATAATTCTAGTGAAACCATTTGTTTAGCCGTTACTAAAGAAATCCCAATTGACTGAAATCTTATAATTGGAATCCTCACTGGCATGGTGACCAGCTGTAAGACTGACAGCTGACTTTTAAAATTTTTCTTTTTTTTTTTTTTTTTTTAAAGTTGTGGTGCTTTTGATGACAATGCAGTTTTTAAGTGCATAAAGAAAACCTTAGAAAACATCTGTACATTGGTTTGTTTTGTCTTAGGGTAAATGCTTGTCGATGTATATTTTAAGAATTTAAAAAGTAATAAAACTACTTTGACATATTGCTGATGTGGTTTAGGCCTTGCAGGATGGAGTTATTTCTGCCTTCCATGTGTCACACCTAAAAAGGCCCGAGAGCAGTATCATCCAGGAGGACAAAATCTGTGGTTTTAGTTACAGACTGGAACGGTACTTAAACATTTGGGAACCGTTTATTCTTTTTGCAGCCCACCGCTCATGTTTAGGAAGAGCTCAAATATGGATTTTAGTCTATTTACGGCAGGACCCACTGTAAGGCATAACCGGGGCTTTGTGTGCAACTCTTATATTTAATTGAGGGTCACGTAAACATGCATTGCAAACACGTTTGGGGGTTTGTTTCCTACAAACTATAAAAGAGACCCTCTCCCAGTGTGAGAATTGTGAATGCAATTGTATTGGTGAGACAGTTATAAAGACGATCCAGATTGTGCCAAAACCTTCAGTGCTTAAGACTTACGAAAACTGCAACCACGGACAAAAACGCATGCAGGCGAATAAAATAATAAACTCAATAAAACAGAAGTCCTGTTAAGTTACAGTTTTTATTTACTTCACACGAAACGCCCCTCGATACGAAAATAAAACAAACCGGCCAATCAGCGTGCCTCTTTTCCATTGCTGGCCAATCAGAGCGCAGAGAGAGGACGGCGGAGGCTTTCCGGTTCAAGCCTGGTTGGTGTGTGCAGGTAAGTGGACGTGAATTTCAGCACTTGTCTTTTAAATATTTTTGTGCTTTTATTGCTAGTTAAACAGAGGAGAACGACGTTTAGCCTTTCGAATATAAAAGGAGGTCACCTTGAGTATTGTACAGGCCTGCGATAACGTTATGTTTCAGCACAATAAGAGAAAAAGAGTACAATTATCTCCGAGGTTGGCAGTCAACAGGGCCGAAATTGGTCCGTTCAGTCAGTTAGCTAACAGCATTAGCTGGCTCCTCTACTGACTTTCACACTGAAAATTATTTGCAAACTAGTGTTAAACATTCTGTGAAGTGTTATCTTTCTCAAGCAGAACTGCTAAAATGTAAAAACAACTCAACTCAGCAGCCCGATGATTGGCCTAGCGACGGGTTGCCAGCTAATGACGCTAGCTGGCCAAATCATTATAGCTAGCTAACATTATTCCGTTTTTGTTGTTTATTCAGATTTTTCAAAATTAGTCGGTCCGAAAAAAAAACACTTAAAGTGCTTAACGAATCAATACTGTCTCGTTAAGGCCAGACAAGCTGTTGTTGACAACTTTTTTGCTTCAAAATGTTCAGTGAGATGAGGAGCAGTGAGCGATTTAGCCTCCCGTGAACCTGTGAGATTCACTGTGATGTTACTTTTGTTTTAAAAACGTTTCCATTTTCACTGAATAAAGTGAAAACAAGCGATTGTTTACAGAGCGACAAACCAAAACCCTGGTCAGACCAGAAAGGGAGTACTTTCAGAATTTTTAAATTAAAATTAGAAACTGTGAGTAATAAGATCTTATCGTTTTTGAGAGATCACGATTGAGAAATGCACATGTAAACATCCCATCATGAGATGTTCCCTGAGAACTGGCTTTCTCGGGCAGATAGCTTGAACCTAAAGTTAAGGGTTCATGTTTTTTTTTTCTTATTGGACCTATTTGACTTTGGACATAAATTACCCCATTCATACAGAAATCATGAACAGTAAAAATCGCGGAGAAAATTGCTTGTCCCGATTGTAGTGCTGGATTCATAAATTGCCTGGTGACACAGACTGAGTAGACGTTATAATAATTGTAAGATTACAGGTTAGGAGTGCAGAGATGCATGGAGGGATCATTTTGTTTTACTTTTAGTTTTGCAGTAACGTGATGCATAGATGTCTATGCAAAAAACCGAATTGCATTAAAAAACAAAAACTTATAATAAATGTTTCAAAGATAGTTGTGTTTTGAATTCTTGAAGCAAAACTCGTCTGATGTTTTCTCTTGCCTCTAGGTTGGACAGTTTTACCCACTCTGTTGGATGTTTGGATAAAGCAGATTTGGAATAATGAAAGCTTTTTGGGCAAAGCAGAACAGGGGACCCGGCCTGGGCCTTTCAATGGTGAGAGATGTCATGGGTGTTACTCAGCACATTTTCAGGTACTTTCATCTTATTTCATGTTACACTTGAAATAACTGTAACGCCAGAATGTCTTTACATTGGTCAACAGATGGCGCTGTTGTACTAGTCAGTAGTTTGGAAGAAACTCGTGTTATAGTGAAGCTGCCTTTGAGTTCATTGTGACTTCTGTTGTTTTAGGAAGAAAAGCATTTTACTCGTTGGCCGACGTTTCGCGAAGCTAATTTGTAGAACTGTATTTTCCCTATTTTTATTATTTTTTTCACCAAAGTGTTCCATCAATTTGCACATAGCAGATCCTTTACATAGTAACACCACAAACACAGGAGAATGATGCATGGTCCAGGGCAGGTGAAAGAAACTACTATTCCCAGAATCGCTTAGGACTCTTAATGATGGGCACACATTTCCAGACAGCTTGAGAACAACATAGTGTGTATATTTTTGTTTCCCGGTGTCATTATTTTCAGATCCTTTGACTGGAATCATTTTAAAAGGTCCTGCTCACACACTCTTAGGTGGGAAATGTATGTAATGTCGCCTCAGACATGCTCAAGGACATGTGAATCCTGCTACTGCGTTTTCCTCTTTGCTAAGATACGGTGTTTTGTTCCTCTCTCCCGCAAAAGAACAGACAGTTGTTTTCAGGGACCTTCAGACTCAGCTGTGGCACAGCTGCTTTTCACACCAGCATTACACAGATTCCATGCTCTTGTGCCCTAGTGGTTTCAGTGATACTCTGTTTCTGGGAATGGCTGCCAGCATTATAAAGCAAGTTTCCTCAAACGACAGTGTTTGTGGTGGTTCAGCATCGTAATTCCTTGTGAGTCTATCAGTCCTGCCTCTGGCGTCCACATGCTTTACACATTTCAGTATGTTCAGCTTCTTAACCCCCTCCTGAGATTCAGAAAGGGAGAGAATGTGTGTTGGGGTGGGGGCTGCTGTAGTAGGAGTAATAAATGGCTGTGGTGCAAATCTATCAGTATCTTACTGGACAGTCCTGCTTGAGTCTTTACCTATCTGGCTAACTGGGATATCCTCTTGTATCCTCACTAACACTAAAATTGGACATTGAAGGAGTACAGTAACTGCCCACTGTTCACGGGGGTTACATTCCAAGAGCACCCACGTATAGTGATTAAACACTTTTGTTGTTTGGTTTTTAAAAAAAAGCCTATTTTTAAAGTGTAAATCCTAAATTTACACTTTAATTTAATTTTAAACTCAGTTTAATGCATCACTTAAATGTAAAGGTAAATCTAATTCACCTCTTTTAATTTAAGAAGGACAAAACGAAAACTCCACAGTTCGCTAGATCTCCAGGAGACCTTTCCAACATTTTGAGTCCTCCTTTTATTTTTTTTAGCCCGAGTAGATCAGGTGTATTCTCCGAAAACGGCTCACCTCGCTGCGGTGTCCCAATACTTTTGTCCTGCAACCTTCCAAGTTGCATATCTCAGCAGGGAATTTTAATTTAAAAGAGCAAATAATGGTTTACCTATACATTTTCTCTAAGGGTAATGCATTAAATTGCGTTTTAAATAATGTTCTGGAGGCATATTCAGGGTTTGCACTATAAAAATAGCAATTTTTTGGCTTGTATTTATTTACCAAATGCACTATACACTAGTGCTCTTGGAACATAACCCTCACGAAAAGAGGGGGATTACAGTATATATTTTTTTGCGACAAAAAAGGCAGAGGATATTTGCTGTTTCTGCATTATTGTGGGGATTTCTGCCTACCAGTTCCGTTCTCAGACAAAATCCGCATAAAAGTGAGGGGTTAACGCATAGCGCTCAAATGTGAGTGCTGTCCTGCTCTGGCACACAAGCAGGACATCGACCAGGCCATCGACCAGGCCATAGATGAGGTTAGAACAGAAGTGTAAAGTAAACTGGCCCCTTCTAATCACACCACTGCACAGCACACAGTGTGAACAATGTAAAGGCCTGTCTCTGCATTTAACCCATTTACATAGGGAAGCAAATGGGCAGCCAGAGATGCAGCACCGGGGGAGCATACCCTACTTAAGGGTACCTCAGTGGTGCCACCTGCAGTCCTAGGATTTGAACCCACGACCCTCTGATGGCAGGGGCAACTCCCTAACTACTGGGCCACCAGCAGCTAACACTGCAGGCCCAGTGTGGAAATTAGATGTGTTTGTTTAGCAGTTTGGGTCGATGCTGGGTGGGTGGAAGGTTATTTTCAGAGTTCGGCACTTCAGCTCCCCCTAGCTAGGAAGAGGAGGACTGACAGAACGTGTGTTCGCTCTAGTGGTGGCTAAGAGGAATGTCTCCCACTGCCCTGCTCTCGTTTTCTGTTTGTCAGACCTGAAATCCGAGGGAGAGGAGCTGGCCGCCATTTTCCTAGCGTCGCTCCCTCTGCAACAACAACAATAAAAATCGGTCGAATCGACGCCAGAACGCCGAGTTAGCGCCTGCAGGAAGCTCTTTACGAGCAGCAGAGGACCTTGGGCGCTCAAAACATCGTTCAGGACCGGATAAGAGCGGGCAATTTGTCTCCTTTCTCGGCGTGTGTTCGTGGCCTTTTGTGGCTGAAGCAGGGCGAGCAGGTTTGGTTCCTTTCAGCTTCGAGGCCCCGTTTTTCCCCCTCTCCCTCTCTCTCTCTCTCTCTCTCTCTCTCGCCCGCCCATTTCGTGACTGCAAAACGGCGTGACCGAAAACGGAGAACCGCTAGAGAGCCCCAGCTCCACCGTAGAGGAGCAGAGCCACATTAACACGACGGACACCATCGCATCTGGATCGACACACCGCTCCTTGCTGTAGTTTATTATTTTTTTTATTTCTAATTCTCGAGCCGCGGACGGTCGTTGCTGAAATTCTCCCGGAATCGGCTCCGTCATCACGTGGTAGGTTCCTCCTTTTTTCTTTGTTACTTCAAACTCGCCAGCAGAAGCAACTCTAGGTGGAGAGGAAAATAGTGGCGATGATGATGACGACGACGATGAAACGTTGAATTAATTCGTGGTTGAGGTACATGAAGTTGTGCGCGCTTTTCTCGCTTTGTGTGTTTTCGTGTCTTGACTTTTCCTCCCTTCGGTATGATCCGAGTTCAGCCTCGCTTTTCTCAAAGTCTGCGTAGCTCCTTTAGTTTATTTGCCCTCGTTTTAGTTGTTTAACCCCTTCTATTCTTATTTTCTGTCCCCGTTAAACTGCGAAAGTAGGCGGCTAGACATTCAAGGTTGCGTAAAAAATCAGCCCACCGACAGGCGCTCTGTCTGTTTATCTGCATTTTCATCAGCGAGGAAAAGAGTAACAAGAGACGAATGTGCACAAATGACCGCCCTTTTATACGAGCCTCTGAGAACCACACACGTCTCTCCCTCATCAGGCGAGACGTTATGCCTTTTGTAAGTAAGTGGATTAATTCTGGGTTGGATAACGCACATGGGCTTTTTTTCGCCCACCCCTGTTCATCTGCTATAAAATTGAGCTTCATTTCCCTGTATTTTCTTAAATGCAACTCTGACAGTTAAAAAAAAACACATGAGGCCGATTCCTCTTCACTTTATATTTCTCTCCGGTTCAGACGTTGTTACCGTTGGTGGTGCAGGGAGACGCCACGTTTTGCTCAGCAGGATTGCAGGGTTTTTTGGCTTAATCTCTTCGGTCACCCCCGACCATTTAGCCTACTGCGTTCTTTTCAAGCCTTTTTGGGCGCTCATTTGGCCAAATTATTTGAGACAGTGTCCGCATGTCGTGACGATCGTGAAAAATTAGCGCTAGGTGCTCAGCGAACATGTGTAATGCAAGAATGTATTTGTAAATGACGCAACGTCCTAAACTTTTCAGCAGGGGAGTTTTCCATAACAGGCTGTATTACATAATTTTCCTTTTTGGCTGGAGTTCTGTCTTCGGCCCGGTGAACGTCAGGCCTGAGCAGCATGAGGGACGACTTTGTTGGAAATCGACCGTATCCCTTATTTTTTAAAATTATTATTAATTACCTATCCCCGGTTTATAGGTGTAACCATGTTTACCCTTGTATTTTTTTTGCAGTGCCACTTATTCCTGGCATCATCGTTTTCATCTTTTTTTAAACAGCACTCCGACCTGCTCAACCCGTGGTTAGTGTTACATACACTGTACTTTTCCATCATATAATGTGTTGCGGTACATTATCCTTGAACCAGACATGCCTTAGAGGTTAAATGGCCCTCTTTGTGAGGTCACCTTTGGTGTTGTAAGGAAAAAAATATATAATTTAAGGCCGTTCACGATTTCACTGGCTTTACATGAAGGAGGACATTGAGCTAGAGAGGTTTTTCAGAGGCTGCCAGTTTAACCCTTCGTGCGACATCTAGACATGTCTGCATCTGAGGGATTTCCTTAGGTCGTTATGAGAGAACGCAACTCTGTGAGTGTGTTTGTGTATGGTTTTCCCACTGCCGCTTGTGGATAAAGCGTTTAATGTTGAGCCTCAGTGCAGGGTCTAATCTTGACCCAGGCCTAAGCGTGTTTCCTCATTTCATGTCGTGTTCGTTACTGCTATTTTTATCACTGCGGTCCGTATGGCACTCGTTTCACGTGTGTTTAGTCCCTCGTTTGATAATTGATGCTTTACCAATGCACACTCAAAAGCTATCAAAATAATTGTACACCCCGGTGACGCCCTAAGCAGCAATGGCTTAATATGATGTATTGGTGTGTTACCAAAGAGACCCAAGAGATAAGATTTTAAATGGTAGACTTTAAGGTTATCAGTCTTCCGTATCCTCTCGTCAGAAACCCGTAAGATTCGGCAGCGCCTCTCGTCCCCACAGGATGTTATGTAACAGGTCAGCGAGAGAAGTGTTGTAATTTCTTCAGGGTGGTGCAGTGACTGGGAGATTTGCTTTGGAACGTTTTTTTTCCCTCACTAAATCAGTTCTTCAGTCTCCTGCCTTACTATCTGCTGTGTTTCTACTAGCAGGGCCTAAAATGGATATTGTGGGTCAGTAAAGAGTACTGGTCCAATATCCGATAGCAATGCTTTATGAAAAGAGCCTTTGTTGGACTTTATTTCCCTTTTGACAGTTTTAACTGTCATGCAGCCATCCTGCATTGAGTAGTGTGTTTCTACCTTGCTACCTTTCACATCAGAGGAGGGCAAAATTGTCATAATGCTTCAAGGCAATGTGATGCTGGTGTCACATTTGAAAACTTTCAGCAAAAACTCTGGTTACAATGATTTTAAATCGTCATATCACTTTCCCTTTAACACTTCCAATGCTGTCATGTTGCCCACCTCTGTATCAAAGTCAGTCTGTGTGGGAGATGGAGCATCTATGAATAATGTGATGTAGGACGTTTAACTGCGGTCTCTGTATCTTACCCTACTCCTCCACAAATCCACTTAAGTCCAGTGTAGGTATAGAATTTTAGAACAGTACGGACCCAGAGTACGCTTATCTTTTTTTTTTGTAGTCATGTTTTCATGACTGCACACAGTAGACCCATGATGCCTTCTGTTTCTGAAGTTATTTAAGCAAAGATGGCTGGTTTCCTTCCTCAGTGAAGGGTGGTGAGTGGGCAGTCTCCCATGCGTGTCGAAATGAAAAGTGAAATTGAATAGGGGCGGGGTTATATGCGGTGAACTACTCTGCCTGAGCATGTCAGAGTGAGTCTTCTGGAAAGTTCAAGACTGGGTCTTGGAGAGACGCCTAGGCCGCTCATCTCGACAGATGTTTCTGGGGCTGCAGAGGCCGTGTAGCATACGAGTACTGTGGTTGAGGAGAGATATCTTAGAAACAATGTCAATAATGTGGCAGTTGCAGATCGACTTGCATCGTTGTAACCCGTAGATTTTGCTTTTGTTGGATTGTTTGAATTCAAAATTGTAATTCACTCAAACTACACACACTGAAAACACACACTAATATTTTAATATTTCAGTATTATGTAGGGCTGGGCGATTAATCGAAAAGTAATTGAAAGTGACATTCAGAACCAATAATCGCTAATTTTTCCAGGTCGATTATTTCGGTTACTGTCCCTTTAAGAACACTACCGCGTGTGGAGACACGTGACCCCGCTCCGTTATGTTACGTTACTCCGCCGACACGTCGAGCACGGAGAGCTTAAACACTGAGACAACTGAACAACCAGTCAGTGAACTATGAGGGCAAAATAAATAACTCGATGACGATTAATGAACGATTATTTTATTTTATTTATTTATTTAAGTGATTAATCAAGATTTTGATTTTGGGCCAAATCGCCCAGCCCTAGGCACTCGTAACTGGCTCAGCTGGGAATGTTTCGTACATGTGAAGAAATCCTTGTTGACTCCTGGAGCATCTGGTTCACCTTGTGCTGCTGATGACGTGAGAGCTTTGTTTTTAAACACAGTTCTCTAGCTCTCTGAATTTATTTGGTAGTTTTTAGGGCGGACTTCAAAGGTGAAGTGCCTCTTGCTGTTGTGTTCTTCAAACGGAATGAGAAACGCAGGCAGCACTGTCCCACAGTGCTCAGCTTTCAGCCTAGCCTATAGTCTAAAGTTCACTGTACTCTTTTATGGCCTAATTACAAAAGGAAACTTGTGGAAATACACGATCTTAAAACAATCCACAATATTCTCAGGAAAAAAGGGCAACGTAATTCATCATAATAAATAAAATATTGTCACATTTCTCACCTGTGCCTTGAGTTTGATGCATGTATTGTGGATGCAACTGTAGTACAGTAGCATCTGTTAGATATGAGACAGCAAGTGAACATTGACTTGAAGTCGATGTGTTGGGTTCAGGAAACAATGGGTGAGCACAAAGATCGGAGAAAATTTGACGAGGTCCAAATTGTGATGTCTAGAAGACTGGGTCGACTATTTTGATTATTATTAACAACCAAATTGCTCTTTTGTTTGTGTTTGGTTACTTAGACTTTATATTTGCATTTACATTTTATTAATGAAATTTGCACAATATTAGGAAAACATGCGATAATTGTTGTGATGACGATATCACATGCTATAAGTAAAAACTTAGCCTTTATATTAAAGCCTTTATGTGTTAATGTTTTTCTGTTTTGGATTTGCTGGTAATAAAGACTCCAGACACTGACTAGTCTATGTCTACAGAAAAAATGAAATGCAATATTTCCATTCCATC
>JBBPDE010000140.1:856798-870811 GCA_037974605.1 Nannopetersius ansorgii
GCTGAAGGTAGGATTCGAACCCAGGACCTCTTGGTCTAGAGGCAAGTATCCTACCCACTACGCCACCACCACCCCAGCTTCATAAACAAGGCTGTTTGAATAGTGAACAAAACAACGACTCGGTATTTAAAGTATTTCGGTACATACATGAATAATGCCTACAAACAAAGATTTTTTTTTGATGACATTTGTCTAACATCCCTGTATCTTTCTCTTCTCTCTCAAGCTGCAGGTTCAGAAGCTGGCCAGTCCTGCCTGGTGTGGCTGTGAGGTTAATGGTCAGTGTGTAATGTGTTCTGGGTGCTCTGTGGCTCCCATGGATGTTCAGTTCCAGCTCCCTCTGCTGGACAGACTGGCTCAGTTTGACGCCTGTGTCCACCCCATTCTTTCATTCCCTGATGGTGAGTAGGCCTACAATTATTAGTGGATTTTTTTTGTGTGTACATGTCTCTCACACACAAGTATTAACGCTGGGCAATGATTAAAATGTGATTGCATTGTTATACGTAAATTTTAGTAATTAATTCAAATGTAGTTGGCAAACAATAAGGTGCTTTTTAACTGCGGTATTCCTGTTAAACAGTTTCAGTTAAAATATTTCTTGAAAATTGCAACTTAAACATTGTTATGATTGTATCAAATATAAAACCAAAGCTTTTGTAAACATATTTAATGTATATAAACATGTTTATCAGTGTTCCTGTTAGAGAGGTGAAGTGGTTGAATACTATAAAGAAACAAACTTTCAAAACAATAGTAATAAAATTGCATTAATATGCGATAAAATAATCGGGTGTTAAGTAAATAAGGCATGTTTGTGTGTGAATGTTAGTTATGTATTATATATTATAGTTACACTTAAACTTGTGTAAATATTATGGACTTTAATTGATATCTGGGTCAATAGAGATGAATTGAGATGTCACTTAAGGTTTGAATGATGTTGGTGGCAAAGTTATTATGTAACATAAGACAACTGATAGTGAGATATAATGCAGCCCGAATGGTGAGAAAGCACAGTTTCAGTCAGGTTTTTTTTTTTATTGAACTTTTTTTATTTAAATTTTTTTTGTTGTGCTCCTGTGACTCACTTCACCTTTTTTGTGTGCGTATTCAATTTTTCCCCTCTGCATACTCACTCATTATGGCTGTTCGCTGGTTTCCATTTCTTTTATATACTTTTTTTGGGGGTTTCTCTGTGTGGACTTCTGTTGCTGTTTTCCTTTCTCCACCTAGCTGCCATTTATTCATCAAAATAGCTTATCCTTTCTCTCACTTGCGTTCTTCTCTTTACCCTTTTAGAGCCTTTACTGCAATTACTGTTAATTATTCCAGCACTGCTGTTCCACCTCTTAAAATAGCACCTGCACACTCAGAGCAAGGCCCCGGTGTTTAGCTGCTCTCACTGTAGCGCAGGCAGGCCAACATCATGCCTGGACAAAGTTATTAGTACTTTATGTTGTTTGTATATTTGATCTTGTTTTCTCTGTTCAAAAACACTAATATCTGCTCTACTGCAGTGTCACTTTAGGCGGAGCTGTCTTGCATTAAAAAGCATCAAGCTAAGCAGCCAGTTTCACTTTATTGGGGAAAATTTCCAAAAAAAAACCCAAAAACCCTGAAATGTGTGTAAAAGACTCGCCACCCCCAACAGCAGTATAATAAATGAGTCGGCAATAAGCTTAGCGATTTACCACAGGTAAGGGTGTGGCCTAAGGCAAAGCAAGGAATAAGCAGAGCTTTTTTTTGTCTAGTTTGTCCATAAACTACAGTGTTCTCAGCTTGTTTTGCACATAAAGTAACACACATGCGAGCACATGCTTCAGCTGGATTATCAGGTTACTACAGTAGCTTTAAACATACAGAAACAACACAAAGTTTACTGCCCAGGTTTATCCTGAAGACAGGAGTTGTGTGAAATCTGCTGTGAACCACAATATTATATAATACTTTTGATACCAGTCAGGATTTGTTCAGCCTGTGACTGGTTTATTTATACAATCCGTTTTCCCACTGCTCCTGTTGTTGGTGAGAGAGAGGGGGTTCAGGAGGGGCTGGGTTTCATGTGGAGTGAAACTGAAGCAGGCCAAATGAGAGCAAGGGGAACTCCACTGTATTTCAGCTTTGGATAACAATACGGACACCCCCTACTGGTGTCTCGTGACGCTGCAGGCATTGAATTGACCCTTGCTTTGAAGTGTCCTTTTGGTTAATGGAGGGTGCCGGGCAGGGCAGGAAATAATTTTTAGGATTTGCTGACAGCTGTTTAGACCCATTAACACATTTCCCCATTGCTAAGTAAAATCAGAATATTAGCTAGTAACTTGGTTGCAACAGTAGATTAATCAAGATTTATTTTCCTTTGAGATTTATTTGGGGGGAAAAATACAGAAATGGTGGTCTTGAATATCTTTTGCCATTTGCTGGTGTTTCTCAAGGTCCTGGTATAACATCCACGAGATCATGCTGTCACATTAAGATTGAAAGGCAAAATGCTGTTCGAAATGTCAGATTTATTTATTTATTTCTAACATTATGTTGGAGGCTGCGCCTGTGTTTTCAGGGTCAAAAATATGAATTATGGAAACATATGTACTCTTTGCCCCAGGTTGTTTCAGATGGATCTTTGTTATGGTCTAATTCTGTGCAAAAAAAAAAATATTTGAAATGTTGACTGCTGTTTTTCAAATTATAATAAAAATATTAATTGTCGTCTTTCTCCCGCTCACTTTTCTGCCCCCCTTCTCTCTCTCCCGCCCTCCCACCCTCAGATGTGGGTGTAAGTCTGCACTTGCAGCGCTTGTTGAAGTGCCACTGGCAAGGCCGGTCACTTGAGAAGATCAAACCCATCAAGAAGCTTTCGCTCAAACACAAGCTCCCCCCGGGTAGCCGCCTCCCTGACCCTTCATCGTCCTCTTCCTCCAAAGACAAACACAAGCTTCCCAATTCGCTTCTATCCACAGTCCGTAAGTATCATGGTGCTGCTTGCAGACAGTGTTGGTCCACAGTGGTGCGAAACGGGGCTTGTCTGGTCCAGGGTCAGCTAAACATAGAATCATTAACACTTTATTCAGGAACTTCTGTGAATATAAGATGGTAAACTGATTTTAATTGCCCTGAAATCCCAGTTTGATTCCCGGCAGTCACTCCATGATGCACTTTTCACTGAATTAATATAAGCAAGAGTGTAGATGAGTTTAGTTCTAACCCAAGTGATTGTGCAACCGTGAACCTGCTATGTATGTCAGGGCTATGAGAGCCCTGGTGTGCACAGTTTACACCAGCTTTTGAGTGCCCCAAGTCTTGAAATCTATGTATACTTTGACCTGGCATGTAAGAGTTGTTGGTGGGGAAAATAACTCTTGTCCTTTACAAAGAGCTTAATTTGTGCTGAAAATCCAGTCTCAGTACACTGCTTACCACACGTTAGGGATGTTTGGCTTTTGGGTGAAAGTTATGTTGAAAAGCCTAGTGGTTAGGGCATTCGCCCTGCGATCAGAAAGTCTGGGTTCGATTCCCAAGACCGCTGGGCACCACTGAGGTACCCTGAGCAAGTCCCACACACTGCTCCCCGGCGCCGTGTTCCTGCTGCCCACTGCTTCACTTGGTGAATGGGTTAAATGCAGAGGAAGTGTTTCGTGCTGTTCACAGTGTGTGTAGTGTTGTGTTCACGTATGACAAATGGTCACTTTCACTTGCCTTAAAAGAAGTTCACACTACAGTGATAAAAGTAGGGCATTTAAGTAGAAGCATGCCGTGGTGATTTCCTCATCGCAAACAATTTATTGAAACAAAAGCCAGCAACAGTGGTGAGTATACCACAACAAAAAATGTCAGTGTCTCAGTAACGCATCATGTGCTCTTGAGCATCAGTTACAGCTTGACAACGACGTCTCATGCTGTTCACAAGTCGACTCGTTGCCTGCTGAGACGTGGCATCCCTCTCTTCTTGAAGGGCGACCCTCAAGTCATTGAGGTCCTGAGGTATAGAGTTGTGAGCCTCTACACACCGACTCCACTGATCCGAATAGGATTTCTATGGGATTCAGATCTAGAGAAAGTGCAGGCCGCTCCATTCAAGGTACCCCAGTCTGCAGTAGCTGTTCCCTAATGATGTGACCTTGATGAGCTGGAGCATTGTCGTCCATGAAGATGAATTTAGGCCTGTGTTCATGCAGGGACACGATGACTGGATTAATGTTATTCAGGTAGTGTGTGCTCGTCACTGTACTTTTCAGAAAGTGTGGGGCAGTTCTGTATTGACTAAACACACCAGCCCACACTGTACCACCACCACCACCACCAAAGGCTCGTCTGGTGAAAACAGTGGCGGATGCATAGCGCTCTCCTTGACTTCTCCAACATCGTTGGTGGCCATCATTACTGCTCAACATAAATTAACTTTCATCAGAGAACAGCACTGAGGCCCATGAGTCCAGTGTAAATGCTCCCTGGCCCATACAAGACGGTAACGCCCGAGTCTGGTGGTGTGGTCCGGTACCCTTGCAGGGGTTCTAGCACCCAGACCACGCTGATATAAACGGTTTTGAAGGGTCTGACTTGGGTGCCTCCCACCTCCCTTAAATGTGCCTGGAGTTGAGTGGCATTATCATTCAGTTCTGCAGGGCACTGTTCACAATGAAGCGCTCGTCAGTGTGGGATGTGGCCAATAGACGTCCACTCCTGTGCCATTCTGTGACTCCCTCAGTCTCTCTGAATCTGTGTAGCAATCTGCTGATGCAACTCTAAGCTCAGTGGCCACTTCCGTCTGAGAACATCCTGTTTGAAGTTTCTAGATTATCCGAAACATTTCTGCGTCCGTAGATATCATGATTAACATGCTGTACTCTGTCCATTTTTCTGAAGGGGTCTTTCTGCTTTTTGTCTAAATGCTCTCTGTCTTTCCGTTGTCCATATTCAGGCTTTCCCCATTACAAAATCCGGCCGGAGAAGCTTTCTCGGCAGCAGAGCGACGGTGGCGAGTCTCGTCAGCACTTCCGGCCGGAGCGCAGCCACATCGCTTTTGACAAGAGCCACAGCCGCAAGAGGCCGCGCGAACACTCACTGGACCACACTGAGAGTACGAGCTGCCGGCTTTATTTCTCTTCCATTAAAAAGTCCTGAATTCAGGTTCCCCAAGACGTTTAGACTGTAATGGTCACCCTGGCGCTTTCCTCCTTTTCTGTGTCATTATTTTGTATGGGTTCATGGAACATATATTTATGCACGGAAAGAATGTATTGGTCTTGTTGATATAAATCGCTAGAGGAGCTGTAACCATAAAGCATTACTGTGTTTTAAATGCTACTAGACACAGACCAGTACTGTAACCCCTTTGCTTCCTCCCTGGATTTTCATCTCTTCAAATTTGGCTTGTATTTTTAATGACCTGATTCCTGATTTCATGTTTGTGTTCACAAATACTGCTTTAACTCGGTTGGCCTTTGCATCTAACTTTTTTCCCCCCCCTTTCTACAGATGCACCCAAGTTCTATATGGAGGTGAGCAGCCCGTGTCCATCTCTGCCCAGTCTGAACACCCCCACCAACAGTCCTCTGGTCAGACAGTTATCCTCCTCTGAGAGCCCCACACCCTGCAGCCTCAACAATGCCACCCCAGTAAGTGTGTGTGCATGTGATGTCTCAAAATCCTGGTTATGTATTTGTATGTGAAAGGCAGTTTGTGTTTAGTGACCATTTAAGTTGTATTTAGGGAATTGAGTGCTTTTGGTCTCTTGCCAGCACTGTGTATGTTGTTGATCACTGAGAAAAGCTGTTTGTCTGCTCCAGCAACCCATTCGCCGGAGGAGAGGAGAAAGCTCCTTTGACATTAACAACATTGTCATCCCCATGTCTGTGGCTGCCACCACCAGAGTGGAGAAACTGCAGTACAAAGAGATCCTTACACCGAGGTTAGACTCGCAGAGACACATCACACGCTTTCCTCAGACGCAGTGAATCCCTTCTACATATGAAGTGCTCTCTGTTTGATGATTGTTCCTCTGTTTTGGTTTTAAGTTGGAGAGAGGTTGACATTACCGCAAAGAGGATCTCTGAAGACGATGACGCTGTGGAGGTTTGTTTTCTTGCGAGTAGCTCTTTAGAGCAGTTAACACCAACTGAAAACTAAAGTCTCTGGAGCTTTTATGGCATTCTTACACCCTCTCTCTCTCATTTTCTCTCAGATTGAGGATCTCTCTGACGCAGTGTTCTCCCAACTGC
The DNA here is from genome assembly GCA_037974605.1 of Nannopetersius ansorgii. Lineage (NCBI taxonomy): Eukaryota > Metazoa > Chordata > Actinopteri > Characiformes > Alestidae > Nannopetersius > Nannopetersius ansorgii. The sequence continues at coordinate 863,020 of JBBPDE010000140.1, forward strand.
ATCTCCCTTATGAAGAGCAGGAGCGTTCCCGTTGGAGCTGGACAGCCAGCGCCATTGCCAAGAGAAGGGGCAGTCGGTGGGTGTTCTCAGCGTATCTACTTCATAGCTGTGATTTTCACGTCACAAATTGTGAATTGTGATCGACAGTTTATGAAATGGTAAAATTAGGTATTTAGCCAGTCACTGCCTTAATTGGAGTAGCTCACATGTATTGACATTTGTATGCGCCATCATTCACACATCCATTTATCATATGGTAATATGCTACAGGGGAGGTCACAGTAATTTGTTGCACGAGAGAGAGGTTTGGCAGCAGATGGCCTAGTGGTTAGGGAGTTGCCCCTGAGATCTTACTGCTCCCTGGGTGCCCCTCGTTGGTGAAGGGGTTAAATGCAGAGGAAGGATTTCACAGTTGTTCTTGCAGGACTATTAAGGGGCCACTTTACTTAATTTCACTTTACTCTTATGATGTTAACGTGCCAGCAAAGCACATCATCCAACAGTTGGGCAATGCTACGTTTTTTTGAGTCTGTTGAGGCAGTATTCCATTACAGCGATTTCCACCCAGAAATTAACCTCCAGAACCTTCATACTCTTCAGGTCTTACAAGTCTGTGGACGGGCGCACCACCCCTCTGCTAGGTGGCACCAATCCTTCTACACCGCAGCCTTCGTCTCCAGACACGGCACACTTCCACCTGCTGCAGGACTACAGCTCAGCCACGTCTCCTTCCAGCCCCGCGAGCCCAGAGATGCTGATGTTCTCTGGCTTACACACGCCTGGCTCCAGAGATTCACACCGCCTGCTGTCCAACGAGGACACGCGCTGCTCCACACCAGACACCATCTATGAGGAGATGGTAGGGTCGCTGTGTTTTGCTAACAGCTCCCCACTAATATGAATACGTACGTTAGGTCCACTTCATTTATGAGGTTATGAATTATAAAATGTATGTATTCCTACGCTGGAAGCTCCTGGTAGCTTCAGTCCCCAACAGTGTTAAAGCAGTAGCTCAGGAAAAAATCCAGTTAAATGAACCTCTTTAGCTAAGTACTGAAAACATGTTTGTTTTTGTTTACTATAATGTAAGCTCAGATGCTCATTCGGCCTTTCTGGATTTTTCTCCGTATAGGTTTCCCAGCCAGTGCAGCCATGGGAGTGCCGGACTTTCCCTCTGGACATCAACCCGACTTCGGAACACGAGGGCCAGAGCAGCCAAACCAGCGAGCGACTGTACCGAACCATGCGCAGAATCTCCGGCTCCAAGACCGGCTCGTCCAAATCGGAGTCTGACGTCGGCCCCCCCTCACCCCTCCCTGAAGACAGCAGCAAACAGAAAGCCAACCCACACAAGCACACTCACCGATGAAGCTTGGACAGGAAACCCTTTAGACTCAGACCCCACCTCCATCATCTTTCCTAAATGATGACACCAACAAAAAATATATATAAACATATATTTAAAAAAAATAACAAAATCCTGTTGTTTGATATTCAAACATCAGTTAATTCTTTCACAGTTTTTAGTGAATTGTATGGAAATGTAGAGACCTGTTTTAATTGTTTTCTCTGCTTTTTTTTCTTTTTTTTCTTTTGGGTCACTGGAAAATAACTGTCGATGATGAGGGTAAAAAGAAAGAGAAAAGTGATTATGCATTGCGAGAAGCAAAGACTTGGCATTGTCCAGTTAGCTGATGTGCACTTGCCCAGCATTCTAAGAGACTAAAGAGATTGTATTGGTTGTATCAAACCAATGGGTTGACCTCATGGTCCCTGTTACATTGACTTGGGTACAGCCCCCCCCCCCTATTGAGTGACTTAAAAAAACAACAAAAAACACGCACACGAATATTTGACTCGATGTCATGCCTTTCCTCTTTATCCTTTATAATTGTTTTGTTTAGCACTTCATTATGTCTTTATTCCCCAACCCCTATTCGTTACCCACTGCATCATATGGAATGGAACTCGGTCTCTTAACAAGGGACCGGCTTTAAACGAGCTCCATTGTTAATCAGCCCCCTGGTTTGATTTTGTATGTGTTACACTCTGCTGGAGGCTTGTAAGTCTTTTAGTTGCCACTCTAGTGTGTTGGAGCCCACCTGCCACTGAAGCAACATGCTTAAATACTGTATGTCATAAAAAAAAAAAATGCAGTTCAAGGCTCAGCTGCACATTGTTTAGCTATTAAACTATTGATGAGGTCGTGCAAAAACTGACCCTTGATTGGCACTCTGATCCATATTAAACCCTGCTGAAACAAAGGCAGCCCGATTTTCATTACTGTCCACTGCTGCACCGCCCATGTCTTTAAATGCAAGAGAAGTGTAAGCACTTGTTTTCTTTTAATCCCGCTGCCTGCTATTGTTTGAGAATAAACCTGCCTGTACGCGACGCTGCTGCTGCTGCTGCAGGCTGCTTGGATCTCTAAAGTTGCACTCTGATTATGTTTAGCACTGTTCTGTCAGTCATTCAAAAAAAAAACAATGGCTTGTTTATTTTAATGAGGCACTTCGGAATCAGTTCTTTCTCGATGCTTTGTTAATAGAATCAAGGTGGAATCGCTTAACTGTGGACTTATCTGATTTTCGTGAATTGCTTGTCATTTTTAATTTTTATTTTTTTCTTTTCCATCAAGAAGCTGCACTATTTCTTGGCCCTCTTTCTTGAGATAAGTGGCCACGTCGAGCTGGATGAACCGTAGTCTGCTGACGGTGTTTATTCGGCTCAGCTTGCCTATGCTTTCTTATTAATTCCAGCAACTGGACACGCCTGTGTCTCACTCCATTATGTTTGTGAATGTACCAAAAGCCATCCAAGTAGTTGAGAGGGGCTCGGTGTCTGCACCACATTTACAGCCGTTCTAGCTTTCTCAGTTCAAAATCCAAGCTCCACCTTCCAAGAGAAGTGGAAAATGAATGGCAGACAAGGTCTGGAAATCTAAAGACTATCGCCAGCTGTCCCGTTTTCTACTGAGCTTGTAATCCTACATCAGTACCCAAACATGATAGATGATGGTCCGTCTCTGCGATCGGGTTTCTGTTCTGTACACTCATCAAGGCCCGACTCGATGTTCAATAGAGTTTGGTTAGCTTTGGAAAGCCAATATTGTATTGTGTGGGTTATTTTCATACTAAGAAATTTCCAGTCTGGTGAATGGGGGGCGGGGTTTGGGGGCGAGTCTGGTATATCCTTTAGCATGTAATAGTTTGTACAAAAAAAAGAGTATATTTTGTAAATACATTGTTTGATTCTTTACTGTGTTTGTTGTTGAGGCTGTAGCTGTCCTGATCATATAGGGAGAAAACACGTACAAAAAAAAAAAATATTTAACACTTTCTTTACGCAGAAAAAAAAAATATGTATGGATAATCGGCCAATCCGACAGGCAGCATTTGTGCTTCTCAAAATTAAAAGTGAATTATATTGTACTCTCAAGTGTCTGTCCTGCTTCTTAGTGCCCTGATTATATAATTATATACACACACACACACAACACACCGCAGCTGTTTAATACCGACTTTATTTCCAAATCCACATTTACAGCAACGAGTATGAGCGTAAACCAACTGATAACACACAACTACAATGAGGACAATCACAACTGTCAAGCTAGAATGTACTGTAGAAGTGCAGTGAGAGAACGGTAGTCATGGTTTATGAAACAGAAAACTGGAGTTGGTACCTCTTTCCTATGGAGGGTTTGCAGGACGGTTTTGCAAAACGAAGCTTCAATCTCTTTCTAAAACCAGTTTCGATCTGTGCCTCAGTCATGCTTTCCCACATTCTCACATTCTGCAAACAGCATGCCGTGGAGGCTGACGCACACTGAGCAGTAGGTGCTCATCTGGGAATAGATTTATATTCCCGTTTTTGTGCCTGTCCTCAATGATATGGAGCCACTGCAGTTTATTAAATGGTCCCTAATGTGGCCAGTTTGATCGTGGCCATTATGCAGTGGAGGATTCCAACCGTCAGCTCGTGCGCGTCCTCGTGGGCTTACGGAGGATCCGTGTTTACGTTTTTATAGGCTGAGGCAGTCTCAGTAACGCTTTGCCCTCCTTCCTTGTTTGTTTTTGTCGAGCGCTTGATGTTAAAACAGTAGAGTATTGACGGAAACGAGGCAGCTCCAGGTGTTTTATGTCCATTAACGGCATCGTTGTTTTTTTTCGTCATTTTTTCTAAATATCAAAAGGAAAAAGCTGAGGTGTACTGAAGATATAAAAAAGGCGTAATAAATATTAGGTACGACTGACAAACCAACTTTAAAAATGAAAAAAAAATGCATTCGTTTCTTACATGTCGATTACATCTCACATCCACGGAGTACGATACGTTAAGAAGTGCGCAGCTCGGATTTTTGCAAGAAGCGTGGTTGTCTCTTTTTGTGTGTGTTTTTTTTTAACGGGGACCCCTTTAATGTTGAAGAGGAGTCATGCACTCTATAGTTAGCCAGTGCGGGCCTGGGCTAGTGTGAAGGGGGGTGGGGTTAAGGGGGTTGATGAGTTGAAGTTATTGAAATCTAGCAAAGCTGACTGGTGGGTGCCTGGAAACTGCAGAGGTGTGAGAGTGTGTTTGATCAGTAGATTTGGAGAAGGCATCTTTAACGAAGACTGGCGTTGCGTTGCATGTTGTGATGCATCGGCTCATAGCAGCGTTTTCCAAAAAGGGCGATCATGCTTTTTTGCTTTTCTGCTGCATCTTCCTTGCCCGAATGAAAGCCTCGACGTCCAAATGTGGCTATTTACATTTCACTGACACGTCAATGAGACAAAGGGAGGCACTTTTTATTTTTTCAAACCAACCATTGCCACTCACACAGCAGCTTGTTGAGTGCGTTTGGAATAAACGGTGTCACTTGCCTTTATCACTATCAACTAGTAAGAGAGGCGTGTGCACCTCTAGTGGTGTGTTGCTAAATTGACTTCTTTCTGTTTTTATTTTAAGTGAGGGTGTTCTGGTCACCTGCTCTGGTCCATTCACACTTTCTTTGGAACTAAGCATCTTCCGCAGGGCGCCAGCGAGGCAGATCAGGGGAATTGGGTGAAGGAGATGGATTTTTTCAGGAGGCAGGGAGTTGGAACATCAGCGCATGTGAGTGAGTTTGGTTTACCACGATTAAAAACCGAGCCAGTGCCAGGGCTCAGAGTTTACCAGCAGTAGATCGTGCAGATAAGAGTTTTCGAGGGGATACATATGAGTGTCTAGATACATGTTTACACACCAGCAACATTTTTAGAGCTAAAACAGCGGGCTTCGTTTATTTCCTTGATAACTGCTTTGCTTGGCCACAGGAAAATTAGCCTTTTTTTTTCAAATCATAACCAAAATGGATCGTTGAAAGGCTAAACTGAATGCAATGCTTGTCAAAGTGCCTTATGTATTAAACATATATGCAGTATGGCTCTATGGACTGTTACGATCCCATCAAATTACCGAGTTAATTCAAGGAAGTGGACATGCTAACGCTGCTAGCAGACAAAAAATATAGCCACTGACCGCCACCATCAGCTTCCAAATGTCACTGTTTTAATGGCATCTGGTAATGGTTTGCTCTCCTTCAGTTTTAGTAATGATAGCTTTTCTTGACAGATCTCCTTTAAAGTCTGTGTGAAGCGCAGTTTGACAACTCGGTGCCTCCTTTAATCCTCCCTAAAGAAACATTAGGCTATGTTTTAGACTCTCGTCCCAAAACGTCAGTTTCCCGTCTGGTTTGATGTTAAATTAAATAATAGCAGAGAAAAAAAAAAGGAAAAAAACATTCACAATAAGGCAACAGAGCAGAGACAGCAATGGAAAGGTAGGCAGAAGTAAGATTTCATACAAGAAAATGTACCTAACGCTGTAGTAGCACAATAGATGAGCTACTTGGGGCTGTGAATGATTGTACAGATCAGTACAGCACCAGTTTCAGCTCAGTTAATCAGATACCGAGGTCACAGAAAGGGCTAAAGTATCTGTCCCTAGCTGTCGAGAGCCAAAATTCGTATCTCATCTAGTCGCTGCAACAACCCTTAGTAAAGAAACCCAGCAAGCGCCTTGCTTTTTTTTTGTTTTGTTTTTTTTTAAGACTGACGAAATACTTTAACTTCATTTTCATTTCTTATTTCTTTTTTTTTTTTTCGAGGCATGTTACTCCCTTGAATTCCGGTGAAGGTTAGGGCTGTGGGTAAATCACAGGCCTTGCTTGGCGAGCGAGGCAGACACCTGGTCGGCTAGCGTGGAGAGCTGCGGGGAATCCGTCATGTTGATGCTGCCGGAGGAAGACACTTTGCTGAGGCCTGGCGAGCCGTCGGCAGACATGTTGGGCGACTGGACCACGATCTCAGCCCCGTGGTCAGTGCGAGCTTTCGCCTGGTCGCGAAAAGCCAGCTTGTGGCTCTCAATCTGACAAATTAGCAAAAAAACAAAAACAGTTAAAATGGACAAAAATGTAATCAGGCTAGACATTTAACATCAACAAACATGAACTGTGTGCTATATTAAAAATCTAAAACGCCCTAATGTTGCCCATGCTTTTGTCCACTGTTGGTCATATGGTTTCCGGAAGGATGCGAAGGATGTAATGAAGTTTGCATGATGCTAATTGGGCTTCTACTGCTAATCAGCTACATTAGCCTCACAGCTCTGGTTCAAGGTTAAACAAGCAGACTTCAGACCCCTGCAGAATGTATTTCTATAGAAATGGCATGAACGTCTCAGGCTGTTGTGAACTTACTGGAGTTGTTCAGCTTTACCAGACTGACTTCCCCACATCGGTGGAGGTCAAAGGGCACGTCCCTGTTTGGGTGGAGGGAGGCCCCAGGAGCTCCTGGGTTTGCTTCCTTCCCTTTCTCCCTCTACAGTTGGACATCGTTAGGGGATTACATTATAACAGAACAAAAAAAGACATGGCTCAATAGGACAGAACAAACCGATGTCGAACTGAAACGAAACACAAAGTTAAAATGCGGGAAAAGCAGGAAATGAAGAAAAAAAGATAAAATGGTTCTCAAATGAGCAAAGCGAGACAAAGGGAAAAGTGAATGAATGTAGTTGAGAAAGTGTGTCTGACAGAGAGAAGAGGAAGGAAAGCAAGACACCAGTCAGCCACCACTTCTACGACCCAACGTTTCTGGAGCTCTGCGTTCACAACTTTGACCAGAGCAACTGTCTTAGCAGAAACAGCTTGTGTCCAGCAGGGGGCGCCCCTGGGTTAGTGAGCAGCTAAAGCTTGAGGTCACATTTTCAAGCCTTTTCCACTTTCCAATTAGATTTTTTCCTCTGGTCGGAGTGAAGCCACAAGAAAGTCCACTGAATAGATCAAAATCCAATCAAGAAAGAGGGGAAAGGTCCCTTACAGCAAGCAAAAAATCTTGATTTTGTAAAACTATGAATTTCATTTGATCTTGTAATTTTCCGGAGACTAACTGTGGTCTCGATCTGAGATTTGAGACCTTCTTTACCTGCAGCCACTCACCTTTGTGGTATTGTACAGTCTACTTTATCGCTGTGTGACAGAGTTTCAACAAAATGTTCTTTGCACTATTACTCACAATGCCTACAAATTAGAGATGCATGGGTCAATATGCCCCAAACCTGCCCAGCGACAGGTCAACCTGTGGGACCTGCAGGTTACAGGTCAACCCATGCATCTCTACTGAACATAAAAAGCAAATCTGAGAGAAGTATCTGTGCTAAAGGAGCGCAGAGAAGCCTGGAACCAATAGGGGTGCGAGCCAAATACAAAAGTTCGGCACATTTTGTGCTTAAGGGTGTGCAGCACTATACGCATCAGCTGATTTTCGCGGGG
>JBBPDE010000140.1:966150-983198 GCA_037974605.1 Nannopetersius ansorgii
TTTCTCCTTCTTTCCAAAAGCGCTCAGGCGCTTGCGCTCCAGAAGCATCTGTCGTTGCTAAGCAACCATCAGCCGCGCTCTCCATTTCCTACAACGAAAACCCCTTGCTGTAACTCTGCTACACGGTTTTCAAGTCGACGCGGAAAAAAACGGGCGCTTCGCGACCGCGTCGCTACCATTATGAGCGTCTACATTTGAAACAATGGACTTGCTCGCGCAAAAGACGTGATATTTGAATGGCCCCTTCTCCACCACACTTTTCCATCAATATATTTAACGGAGAAGCCAAAATGCTCCCACACATGTGACTTAAATTATCCTGGAGGGTTCTCGAGCTCCTCCACTCCTCCACCTCCGCTGCCGCTGGCCATGACTATGGCTTGACAGACTGATACGCGCACCATTCAGCAGAGCTTTTTTCTTTCGGATCTTCGGATCACATTCGTGCCGAACCATGGAAAGGGATCGGTTCGGATCACGGATCAACAGTGATCTGTTGCACCACTACCATAGACCAAAGAGCTGTCAAAGGTCGTCAGGAACAATGTTGTAGATTGTAGACTGGAATGGGTTACGAGACCCTTAGCAAGAACTTTGATGAGTAGGTGACAACTGTTGGTGCGATTATTTGGAAATATAAAATGACCAGCAATTGCCCTCAGTCTGGAGCTACATGCAGTATCTTGCCTCATGGGATGAGGATGATCATGGGAAAGGTGAGGCCAGAACTACACAGGAGGAGCCTGTTAAAGATATTAAGGCAGTTGGGACCACATTCATGAAGACCACAATTGTTAAGTCTCTACATCATAATGTATTGAAATCTTGCAGTGCCTGCAAGGCCTCCATGCTCAAGAAGTCACATGTACAGCCAATCCTGTGAAAGTGAACATCTAAATGATTTAGAGAAGGCTTGGGAGAAAGTGCTGTGGTCAGATGAGACCAAAACTGAGCTCTTTGGCTCATAGTGTTAGGAAGAGAAAAGCTGAGTTTGACCCGAAGAACACCATCCCAACAGCGGTCCCAACTGCCTTCAGATCATTTACAAGCTCCTCCTGTGTAGTTCTGGCCCTCACCTTCCTCATGATCATTCTCACTCCATGAGACAAGATGGAGTTCCAGACTGAGAGCAGTTGATGGTCATTTTATATTTCTTCCATTTCCGAATAATCACCCAAGCAGTTGTCACCTTCTCACCAAGCTTTTTGATGGTGGTCTTGTAACCCATTCCAGACTTGTGCAGGGGACATGTCCCTCATGCCCTTTGGCAGCTCTTTGGTCTTGCCCATGGTGGTGGAGAGGTTGGAATAGAAGAAACTAATTCTGTGGACACGTGTGCTTTATACACATAACGAGTTAAGCTCAGGAGTGTCTGTAATTGATAGATTGATTGTAATCTATGTGCAGCATGGACACAGCCAGTCTGTGGCAGCCAGAAGTCTGGCTGGGTTGTAGGGGATCAAATACCTGGGGGGGTGGTGGCGGCGTAGTGGGTAGGATACTTGCCTCTAGACCAAGAGGTCATGGGTTCGAATCCCACCTTCCTATCTTCAGCACATCTGAGCAAGACCCTTAACTCCAAGTTGCTCCAGGGTGAGACTGCCCCCTGTAGTTAGGGAATGGAAGTCGCTTTGGATAAAAGTGTCTGATAAATGTAAATGTAAATACCTATTTCACTCAGTGAAATGCAAAACAATTAAGGCCTATAATTTAAAGTTACATGCATTTTCTTGATTTTTGGTTGATATTCAGTCTCTCTAAAAAAAAATGAAAATACCTCATAAATAAGTGACTGGGTTTTTTTGGTAAGTTCAGCAGGGAAATAAATATTTATATACCCTATGGTGCCCTATGTCTTTTTTTTTTCATTTTATTTTAATTTTCATTTGCAGCATGTACTGCATTGTTTTTTGGGGGCCTTTTTGGACAGTTCCTATTATGCTAACATTTAGGGTTAGTAGAAAAAAAAAGCAGAAAAAAAATAGCACTCCCCTGTTCCTTTTATCCTTACATTTCAGGCTGGCAGATTTCTTTGTAATTAAATAGAGAATTATTTAAAACCTGTAGAAAAACCGGTTTAAAGACTTTTTATTTAAAAAAAATACAGTGTGTCCACCCTTTTCCTGACCTCTGTCCTTCTGTCCTGCAGAGTGATTGAACATGGGGATTCGAACCGCATGTCTGTCCAGAGCACGGCCATAGTGTTCGGCCCCACCCTGCTCCGGCCCGAGGAGGAGTCCGGCAACATCACAGTGCACATGGTCTTCCAGAACCAGATTGTGGAGCTCATCCTCAACGAGTTCAATGAAATCTTCCTTTCCTGATGAGCCCAACAGCCTGAGTGTCATGCCATCAATCCTGGGAACATGTCCGCAGGAGTCTGAAACTGATGACCACTGCCGAATTGCCATAGTTACCACTTATTCTAATGGTACATGGCGAATTCATTTGAGCAGGGACAGACACTGGTCAGTCCGAGTTGTCTAGTCAAGAATGGTAGCATAAACAAAAGTAGCACCATCAGGTTTTGATGTGTTGTTGGTTGATCGCTATCACAATTTTGGACTTTGCCACATTGATCTTGAGGAAGGTTACATAGCTAATATATTTCATCCATATCATACAATCATATATGAGTCACAGCCAAGTTGTGTCATTGTAAAGCACTGCGATCTCCAACATGATTCCAGCTGTAAAATGTCTTGTTAGCCATAGACACAAATGAGGATTCGCGAATAGCCTAATTTGAACCAACCAGTGTAATTGTCCATACAGTGTTTACTTATTGGTCAAAAAAGGCATTTTTCACCAACTTTGCTTTGTGTTTAAGCAGTTACTGTTGACAGTTCAGACTGCATGGGAATAAGAAATTAGCGGACACTCGGGCTAGAAACCTTCAGGGCTACAGGGGCTACGTAGAACCAGAGCCTATGGAACAGAACCTGGATGAACAGCATTAATGGGATTCTTGGTTGGCGTCTTCAAGACCACCTTTTGGGAACGTTTTTGACTTGATTATTCCTGTTCCATATTTGTCTGTCATCTTACAGACAAGACGGCTTTGTATGGCCTATTGGACACGCTATACACTTGTCAAAGTGTGTTGTGACAGAAGGCTAACAGTGTTCTGTTAATGAATCCAAGTAACTGCTCATCAGTGACTCAGGGGACCCATTCTGCCATGACTAGTAAAATGCTGCAAGTAGATGCAGTCGTAAATGTGACTGCATACATTCCCATATTAGCGCAGTAAATATGCTCGGAAAATTTAGCTGTAGTGGCACCGATCTTCAGTCTACACGGATGCCATAATTCTATTTATCTTCTCTAGAAATCCAGATGTTTCTATGGCCAACAAGTGCCAGTTGCATCCTTACCTCGTCAAAATGTTTCCTAATGATCAAATAGTCTTGATAAACATTAAAGCCACAGGAGGATTCTACTTAGTTATACGATAAAGAAATTAACAACTTGGACAATCTCTATTTTTGTGTGTGTGTGTGTGATTGTGATTTTAAGTCTAGGTTTTCTGAGTGTAAGGGGTGTGTTGTATAAAATGTTGTATAAGAACATCTGCCAAATGCTATGAATGTAAATGTAGAAACAGGTGAGGATGGTTAGGATTACACCATACTGATACCGATATCAGTACCGATGCCATCAATTTGATCTATTGTGTGTGTGTGTGTGTGTGTGTGTGTGTGTATATAATCATTGTTCAGAACAAATCAAATCAGCAAGAAGCATTAACGTCTTTAGCTGTGCCACACTGTCCTTAAAAATATTTTACCTGCGCCATAAAGGAGTCAGAGTCAGTCAGAACATGCCATGAACATCCATATTGCTGTATAATATGGTTAAATGTTAAATATTCACTGGTTTGTAAATATGGTGATGTTTGTAATAAAAGAGGTTATGCAGTTCACATATAAAGGCTGTGTAAATAGACGATAGCAGATTTACTGTACAAATACATTTTCTTGTTAATATTTTCTTTCAGCTGTTTACTGTGGTTTGAACACTGGTAATCATGACAAACATCGCTCACCAGAAATGACATTCCCATTCCAAGCTATCTGTCGAGTGTGTGTGTGTGTGTGTGTATGTGGTGATAATGTGAACACAAAATGGGACCAGTGTGGAAAACCCAAAGCCAAACCAAATGATTTCACTTATTCTCACTGACAGTGTCTGGTCAAACGGTGCTGGACTCTTGTGACTAATCATTAATACATGACCTGTATTACCTCTGTTCAATCTATCATTTATATTTAATAAATGAAGTTTATTAAACTAATGAGTATCTGATAAACTGATGTGTAGTGTGAGATCATTTCATTTGGTTTTATAGACAAATCTATCCATTATTGTTTTATGTTAACAAAGGTTCACCTGTCGTCGCTACTGTATATATGGGGCACATTATGGTTCATCTCATTCCACTTGTATTGATTGGGAATGAGTCAGACCCGATCAAGTTTTACCAAAGGTTTGTTTTTACTGTTTTTTTTAGGGCTGTCAGTCGATTAAAATATTTAATCGCGATTAATCTCATGTTTGCCGTAGTTAACTCGCGATTAATTGTACCTTTAAGTCTGTACTAAATATACTGTTTTTAATTCTCTTATCAACATGGGAGTAGACAAATATGTTTGCTTTGTGCAGATTTATCTTTATTAATGACAAAAGTGGAATAACACTGTAAAAAAAAAAGTTAAAAAAACAGTGTTCTCTTTAACACAGTCACAGCTGAAGTTCAAATATTTCTGTAAAAACATTAATGTAATAAAATCAAACAAAAAACCAAAGCTACTTGCCACTGCAGGGCATTCACCTAGCTTGTTATTGAAAAACACGTTCCCAGAGCATTACAGCAGCTGCAAAGCATGTGGGCGGAGCCAGTGTTATTAAAGTCACATTTGGTGGAATGGTCAGGGGTCTTATATGGACAAAAGTAATGGGAACGCTGTACGTGTCGGCTGGTTTGTGCCCATTACTTCTGTCCATATTAAATAGCTCAGCGCTGGTGTTCAGCGGCGGACTGGCGATCTGTGCGTTCTGCAAAAAGTCCCAAGATGCGGCCGAGATGCGAAAACCCAACCTGGCAAAGAAAGTTCCAGTCCGCCGCTGCGCGCGCTACTGCGGTGAAACCACCGACTTTCAAAATAACAGGATTTTAAAAACCTGCGTTAACGCGCGATAAAATAGTTGTCGGCGTTAAGTAAATAACGTGTTAAATTTCCCAGCCCTTTTTTTATGTACTGTGGGTAAAAAATGTGTTTGTTTGAGCGAGGGCTGGTTTTTCTAGATGGCAACTTTTTCACTGCACTGGTTTAATATTTTTAATTTTTTAATTTCTTTAACTGGTCTAAGTTTTAATTGACCGCACCTGCTGCACCATTAGTAGCAGCTTAGCAACAACCACGGTTACCACAGCAACCGTATAATCACACTGCATTTTCTTGCAGGAAAGCAGTCTATTTTTTTCCCAAGCTATTGCTATTATTGACTTAAGAATGATACAAATTTTTTAGGCGGATGTCACCTCTATGGGTGACATTGCTGTGAGTTATTGGTGGTAAACTGTTGACTGTGACTGTTACCAATTTGTAAACTGATGTGCTGTGGTAGCAAGGGTATTGTTGCATGATAAAGTTTATTTTAAATTGTAGTCAGAAGTTTACACACTCTCATCATGGGTATGAACATCTTAACCATTTTTATCCAGGGCAGAATGATTTATACAACCTCAATGATTTTTAGAACAAGAATTGTTTGTACGGTTTATTTAAATTGGGTTGGTTTCCTGGCACAGACCTTGCTTTTAAGCATAGTCCATAAATCTTCAATAGGGTTGAGGTCATGGCTTTGAGAAGGACTTTCCAAACGCTTAAAGTTTAATGTTAGCTTGATTTATCCATTCCAAAACCAGTTTTAATGTGTGATTGGGATCATTATCTTGTTAGAACACCCAATTGTGTCCAAGTTTCAACCGTCTAGCTGTTGATTTGAGGTGAAGAACTTGGGGGCAGTTCTTCTTTATTCCATCCACTTTGTGTAAAGCGCCAGTCCTACTGTCAGCGAAACAGCCCCAGAGCATGATACTACCACCACCATGTTTGACAGTTGCAAGTTTCAGTCAAGCTGAAGCTGGGACTTCTTTATGATCTGCACACTCTCAGTCTACGATGATTTGTAAACTCGCTTCATTGTTGACAGTGACACTGATGTTTCACCATATTTTATAGCATCATAATCAGTTTCCTTTCATCTGAGGGTGAGAGTTTAATTCTTCTTCCAGGCCTTTGCATCCGAATATCTTGTACTCATGTACAGTGGTTTGAACGGATGATCTTGGAATCTGCAGTTGCTTAGGGATGCTTACAAGAGACTTTCTCAACTTGTGTAAATCTTCTCATTCTTAGATCCTCACTGAGTTCCTTGGATTTGGTCAATTTGTTGTCAAACACATCCTTTTTATGCTGGCAAAGAGAAACTACCCCCTGCATCACCACTTAATAAAGGATGTAGGTTGTATGTACAAATGTAGCGTTTTATATTTGTACATGTTAAGTTATTGCAACAATACAGAGTAAGAAAATATGAAAAAAAAATAAATATATATATATATATATGTGTGTGTGTGTGTGTGTGTGTGTGTGCGCGCATGCGTGCATAGTCTGAGGAGTGATACAGTGTTTGTCTAAAGCATACATCGGTTAGGCATTTATAAGTTGTAATGTATGGGGCTGTCATGATTAAATAATAATAAAAGAGGGAAAAAAATACATGTGTATAGGTGAGAGATTAGTGTTGTGTATTTGAAGAGGAATGACGAGTAAATGCCAGACAACCTTCAAAATACTCTGTATACGTGTGTGTATGTATGACTGTTGTGCTTGTCTTTCCATGTTTATGATTATGTTCATATTACTCTCGTGTAATGCATTAAAATGAGCATGCTGGTCGATTGGTATTCATTTAGCTTTCAATTGGATCCACAAGTCCTATGCGGCTAACAAGTTATAGAAGCTTAAACGCCACTGTAGCATCTAGTAAATTACGTCACACTCTTACCTTTAGTGGCTAATGTCTTCTTTCACTCGTTGCAGCATTTGTGGATTTATTTCATTGCTATGTATCTGAATGGTTATTTTCAATGGAGGGTCAGGAGCACCAGTTTTAATTATATAAATATGTAATTAAATACATCATTAAATGTGTCATTAAATGTTTAAAATAGTAAATAAAAACATAATGAATTAAATGTGGCTTTACTTATTTAAAATTGGAAATAGAAACAGAATTACTTAAATGTGTCATGAATTATTTAAAGTCGGAAATAAAAACATTTAAGTATTAAATGCGCAATATATAAATATTTAATGACACATTTAATTCATTATTTATCGTTATTTTTCCCATTTTAAACAATAAATGACACATTTAATCATGTATTTAATGACATATTTATATAATTAAAATTGGCACTCCTGGCCCTCCATAATTATGGATAACATCTTCGCAATAAAAATTTATTTTTTGTAACAGACTCTGCCAGGGCATTCACGTTTTATTATATAAAAAATAATTTACCCTCAGAGCATGGCGGGCAGAAGGTAATTATTGCCATTTTGTTTAAGAGTGAATACAGCATAAAAATTAGCATAATTTCCCTAATTTTTATGTCATTTTCTTTAAAATTGTGGTTTAAAAAACATTCTTATTTGGAAATTAGGAGAAAGATAGTCAGCAGTTCTTAAAAACTGCGGCAAAACAGTTCAGTTTAATACTTGCAGATAATGATAAAACCTGAGAAATAGAAATTTTCTGCAATGGTCTCATATATATATATATATATATGCACTTTTTGGTATTCCTGCCTGCCTGGTTGTTGACTTCTGCATCTTTAATTGTGCTATCACCAGCTGGCCTGCAGGTGGCAGCACTTTAGCTGGTAGTGTGCAGGACTCCTCACATGGCAGTGTGTTTACATTACAGCATGTACACATGTGTTGATAAGTCTGCAGGACACCGTGTGCCAGGCAGCACTGCAGCATATATGGTCCCTACACCATGTACCCCTAAGAACACACACTCACACACACACACCTCAACTGGAAACTTATCAAAAGCCCCAGGCCTTGAATGCCGTATGTTTCTGTTCCATCACAGCACACTTTCCTAGAAATCATTTTGCAATGTGGTGTAATGGGTGCTGAGGTCATATGAGATGCTATTAAGTAATTTTCTGTTCTTGTGCAACACATTGAAATCTCTGACATGCCCTCGTTTCCTTTGTATTTATGTGCCGTTGGTATTTGCTTGACAGTAAATAAAGAAGCTATTTAGACTTAAAACGTTCTTAAAGTAAAGTCTCTTCTACCTCAGAGTCAACTTTTAAAGCCTGGCTAAGGAGAATATTCTTCAGTTGTAATTCTGTGTCTGGGAGTATTTTATTATCCCAAATGGAGGTCACTGACCCTGAACCTGTACCACATACCACCCAAAGTTTTGCTCCAGTTAGGACCATCTGCTCAGGTGTCATGTCAGAACCTGACTCATCTCGCTTTAGTATAAAAAAAGCCTCTTATCTCTGACTGCAGAAAGACTTCTGGACCGGGCAGACCTGATCTGAGATCAGTGAAGGACCTCGCTTAGCATTAGCACTCTTCGGTCTGTGCGGAAAGATAACCAGGCAAGCTACTAATGAGGGCTGTCTCTTCTTTAGGGGAAACAGCCAGTTCTGCAGAAGCTGAGGGGTGATGGGCGATGTGATTAGCACGTGCAGAAACAGGGAGGCCCAGCAGCTCATGGCCAATCAATGTGTTCATACACTGATAAGAGTTTGGTACACACACACGACTGCACGCACACACTCGAAATGATTTTCAGGCCACTCTGACTACAAGGCCATGTCTGGCTGGAAGAATTTTTGTTTTTTCTTCAAAACACAGCATGTCTCATGCGTCTCTCGTAAACCTGTGCTGCCATGCTAAGCTTCGGTTCTCAAGAGAGTCTGACATTTTCGTATCTGAAATGTTAGCAGCTAAAGTAAACCATAGGGTAAAGTAGCTAAAGTAAAGCTTCCATAGTGCACAGAACTGCACTGTCATTGAAATCTGCCTCAGCTGGGGATGTTTCTTCATCATGTAAACAATGCGTGACCCCGATTTATAAAGCGAGGGTGGGAATCTAATGGATAGCCATGACTTGGGAACACACATGGGATCATTGCCATTATCTTGTTTCCAAAGTCTTGGTCACGGCTTAACTTTCTCATATGTACTTCTTGCTCAGTTGTGCCATTGGTCTTAGTCACTTTTGAAGGAACAGATGACACCAATGGGGCGTCCATAGAGACCTTTAACTTTCATCCATACATTTCTTTTCTAACTAGGATGTCCTGAAGCCAGAACCTTCTGACTGTGACGATCAAGTGCTACTTTATCTTATTCATTGAAAAAGTTTAAATATTGATTCACCAGTTAACTAGATACACTAGATTAGTTGCTGGTTAACACAGCATTGAAAAGAGCACTGAGCAAGTTCTCCTATTTTAGTCCTGTTTTACCACTAGTACAATTGTTGTCAGTATTTGGTTGACAGTAAAAAGCTATTTGCATATTTAAAACCCTTTTAAAGTCAAGTTTCTTTGACCTCAAGGTCAGTTTTCACACACCGATCTAGTTATGCTTGTGGCAAAACTGGACGGTCAGTTTTACAAATTATTTTAGACACGCGAAAATGTTTTTGGGGAAAATTACAGATTATTTCTTTGAGCAGCTGAAGCTTGACTGCAGTCCTCTGCTGTTTCACAGCTCAGTTTCTCAGAGAAGAAGAATCAGTTTCACATGAATATCTGGCTCACAACTGTGTGACCAAAACTGAGAGCCTATCCATTAAATGTAGGATTTTTTTTCCTGCTGTCAGAACGATCAGGGTTAATATGAGCCCCTGTTCAGTCAAGATTCATGAATTTAAATTCATCAGTCAAGAGCATCGCCCCGAATCTCACTCAGATCCTTCTTGAAGATGTAAAGAACCCAGACATGCTTTTTGAAGTACATGGTGGTGATGTTGAGTGTTTTTTTAAGACATCATATTCTTATTTATATAATCCCATTTGCCCTTATAACCATAAAGAGTTTTAGATTTAATCTTGTCTGTTTTCATTTATTAAATGGTAGCAAGTAATACAGTACTTTTTGAACTTCATCTGTTTTGACTGTTGGGTTTTATTCCTGCAGGTCACTGAACTGAACACAGCCAGAAGATGAGGTTCATTCTTATTTGACATCTTTTGTTGGACATCTACATACATTTGCATTCTATGGGGTTTTTTTTTTCAAATAAAAATACTGTATTTCTACAGGGCATGGCGTCCTAAACATGGATTTTTCCCAATATTTGTGGATGCAGTTTCACATGGTGAAAAAAGAAAACTATAAACTGTGCATTACAATACGCAGATGTGTGTTCTCTGTGCATGAGAAAATCTGCAAAACCTATAAGCCAGGGGTGCCAAAGTCTATAACGAAAGGTTTGGACAGTAAATAAAATGCCCTTATTTGCATGAAGGCTATGAAGTCATAGAGAAAATAGAAAGACCATCTTTTCTCACACTGTAGCCCAAATATTTAAGAACTTACCTGACATTTAGCCTCTCTCTGTACAGTTTCAGCGCAGCTGAGCAGCTGAGGTCAACCGTTTTGACCCGCTTTGAAACCGGGTAGTCTGCTTTCCCACCACACACCTCAACTCTGGAACTGAAGCTCCACTACTTGCAGCCGCCCACGGGTTCTCCAGCCAGCTGACTGGACAGCTCAGCTGGTTTCCTCTGTGAGGTTAAGAGAGAGAGGGTGAGCACGTTCAGATGTGAAGGGTAGACGGCGTCTTCTCTTTCGGACGAGCAGGAGGAAGAGCAGACCAAACATGGGAAGATGAGAGTGACCGACCGCACACGGAGACTCTCTTAAGCCAGAGCCAGCCTCCGACGCGGGGTGAGAGGGCTTCACCACTTTTCCCAGACGAGCTCATTGTCCACCATGGCTATCCCGGTCATGGCACCCTGTCTGCTGGCTAGTCCCCGAGGGCTAGGAGCGGGTGCTCCGACTGGGCTTGTTAAAAGTCCTTAATCAACTCCTGGCTGAGGATGTCCTCAGACGATACCCAGCTCCTCTCCTCGAGACCATTTCCTTACCAGTCTACTAAGTATTGTACATGGCCTCCCCCGGGAGTCACACATGGTAGGCGGGAGCCCCCTCAACCTCCCCCTCCTAGGGGAGCGTTTGAGCAACCTCCTGAGCATCCTGAGTAGAGAGACATGGAACACAGGAGGGGGAGGAACAAGTTTAAATGAAACAGGGTTTACTTGCTTTTCAATAACAAAGGAACCTGTATATTATGGGTTTTTTTGCTGGGGAGGTTTAGACGCAAGTTAAAAGCCTGGTGCCTCCCTCCTTCTCTGGTCGGCTTTACTCTGGTACTGCCTCACTGCTTGAGTGATGAGGTGCCCAGCTGCATGGGCTCCTGAGCCTCCCCCGCCTGGCCTGAGGTAGCCTGGGCCTTAGGGTTCGACCGTGGGCTTCGACTTCCCCCGCAGGTGTTGATCCAGCCGGATCGCCATGGTGATTAGCTGGTCCAGGGTGAGTCTAGGGCATTCGCCCTGTGATCAGAAAGTAGCTGGTTCGATTCCTAAAACCGCTAGGCACCTCTGAGGTACTCTGAGCAAGGTACCGTCCCCACACTGCTCCCCAGGGGCTGTGTTTGTAGCTGCCCAATGCTTCACTTGGTGAATGGATTAAATGCAGAGGAAGTATTTTGTGCTGTTCACACTGTGTGCTGTTCATGTATGACAGAATGGTCACTTTCACTTTCACTTCACCTCAGCAGGCCAGCTCGGTTTGAAGCTCTCGGTTGAGCCCCTGTCAATACAAGTCAGATCCCCTTCCCTTCAGAGGACGGCGGCCCAGTCGCCCTCTGGGCGCTGGATTACCATCAATGTCTTTTGTGGTGAAGACATCTGTAGATATTCTGCAACATATAGATCACAAGCCATTAGGAATTCTCCGACCTCTCTGTTCTCCAGTGCCACTTTCCTCCTCCGGGCGGCTTGATTCTGAAACTGCCTCACTGCTCGAGTGATGAATGTGTGTGTCCCCTCTCACACCTGCTCTGCCCACCTGAACCACTGGTCCACTTCCGGGATGTCTGTATGGGATGTCTACGTTCAGCCTGAACATTAAATCTGGGGTAACCGCACCATTCAGGAACACATCCTGTCTGACAGAGGAGCCCAACTCCTTGAAAGATGTGATCCAAACCCTGGACATGAAGTGGGGTCCCCGTTCAGACAGGACATCCTCAGGGATGCCATAGTACGGAAACACCAACTGGAACAGAGTTTCCCCTACTTGGAAGGCTGTGGGCAGCGGACAGAATGGAAGAACGGACACCTCCTTTGGGAACCTCCACCACCAGAATAGTGGTGTACCCTTTGGATTCCGGGAGATTCGTGACGAAGTCCACTGCTATATGGGATCACAGTCTCTGCAGAATGGACAGGGGCAATAATTTACTGGCTGGCAATGTACGGGGGTCCTTAGTGGCTGTGCATACTGAGCAGGATTTAACAGCATGAGCAACGTCACTCTTGAGACCCCTGAGGTCATGGTTTCCTATGTCATAGTTGCACTCCGCACCAGTCAACTTCCTAGAGTGGGGGAGTTTTCCTGGGGTTCCACTGACCATCTTTTCTTTGTGACTTTGCCCGAAAATGAGGTTTGTATTATTATTATTAGTCGTAGTAGTACAATTATTAATGGTATTATTAGTATGAGTATTAATACCAATTATCTATTATTACCAAGTAGTATTAAAACTTGTGTACAGAGCATAGTGTATTTCGCACAGATCACTTTTCCAGAGTTTTATTGGATTTATTGAGACTTTACGCTGTTCTTGTCTCTGCTACTTTGTGTCTGTGCGGTCATACGTACTTCTACGGGATCAGGAAAGTTTTCTGATTCTGATTCATTTGTCCACCAGTTCAGTCCAGCTCATTTTAGTCCTCGGGGGTCATGGGGGACTTCATGGTGGGTGATGGCTGTTGTTGGTAGTGAATTCTGTGGGGCAGTGAATCTACTGGAGGAGGCTTGGTTTCGCCAGCTGTAGTTTGTTGTCCCTCCATGGTAAAGGAGGTGGAGGGAGGAAGGTGTGTGGGGGAGGTGTGTTTGCGCACATACGCACACGCGCGCACTCACGCGCGGACTCGCGCACGCTCTCTCTGTGTTGTCACAGTGAAGGCACGGCTGGACAGGGACTCGACTGAAATAATGTAAGGTCCCGCTCCTCTGCTACCATTTCAGCTGGAGACTGGATTATTTTTCTTTCTCGGAAGGTAAGACGACACTCGCTTCTGTTCATGTACGGTTTGGGGGAACTGCTGACTGAAAACACCGCTCTTTATGTAGTTTTTTCCACAAACTTGGCCGTGCCGTGTCGTTCCTTGTGCTCGCTTATGTTTATAATGATAAAAACACATCAGAAACGGCGTTTGTCTATCATTAAATCAGACTTATGAGTGCTTTCTTTTACTTGCAATTGAAGTTTAGTCGTGACATATTGCTCTTCGGGGTTATTTTCCCCTCAGAAGTGCTGAATTTCGTTGACATTTTGAAACATTTTCTCCTGTTATAGGCACACTGGCTCTGTGTGCAGTATTCTACATCTGTTCTGTTTGATATTTCAGTGAATACACTAGAGACCTACAGGTCGTGTCTTCTTTCCTTTTATTGAAAGTTGTTTTTATTAGAGTTTTAATTAGAAATAAGCTTTGAAAACGAGCCGTTTTAACTCTTTTTGTAATTAAGTCTATTTTGGTCTTTAAATGTTATCTTTTATGCCATTACATGCCATTACAGACTCTTTCTCCCATTCACACAGGTGTTTGTAGCGCAAACAGTGAGTTTTCCTTGAGCTCGGTCTGGTTTAGGCTGTGGTTATGGTCTGGGCTGCGAGTCTGTGGTGAGGAGCAGAATGACTCAGGCTCAGGTAGACCTGGCCGGGCTGGGTTTCCCCCCGTTCCCCCCGGCCCGGGACCCGACGGACTCTCTCAACTCCTTCTTCCCCGCTCGCCTCCCTCCCAGGCGGCGGAGACACTCGGCCAGCTCCCGGAGGAGCGGTGGGTACCGGCGGAGTAAAGCCGGCAGCGAGGGCCTGGGGGCCGGACAGCTCAGCAGGACGCTCTCCTGGTCCGCCGACAACATCTGCAGCGAGGAGAAGAGGTCCAACTCGGCTTCCAACTCCAACTCGACCTTCAACATGCATTCTAATCCCAATTCGAATTCGAATTCCAACTCGAATTCAAATTCGAATTCCAACTCAAATTCAAATTCGAATTCCAACTCAAATTCGAATTCCAACTCGAATTCCAACTCTAACTCTAGCCCTCACATTGAGTCGGGCGACGGAAGGGCGCGCGCACAGGAAGAGGGCAGCACAGACTCTGAGGAGGGTAAGAGGGGCAGCAGGAAGAGGGAGGAGGCGGGCGTGAGCGAGCGCGAGAAGGAGGACGAGGTGGAGACCAAGGCGGTGGCCACCTCACCGGACGGCCGCTTCCTCAAGTTCAACGTGGAGATCGGACGTGGCTCCTTCAAGACCGTCTACAAGGGGCTGGACACCGAGACCACCGTGGAGGTGGCCTGGTGCGAGCTGCAGGTAAGAGGCCAAAAAGTGCCCAGACATAGTGAACAACTCACCGCACACAGTCACTTCAACATAAACCAGAACCACTTTATCATACACCAATATCTTTTAGGCACATCTTGCACCTTTATAGACTGTGTGGTTTTAGTAGTCCTTTAAGATCATTACAAAACGCACTTTGAGACATGGATCTAACAAACTGGTGTACAGCATCTATGTAGATTGTACGATAGTACGCCATGGCAAAATTCCAACAAGGAAGTGGTGTACAGGTGTTCCTTCATTTCACCTCCATGCCACAGGCCTGTGGTAAACTGGGGTGGAGCAGTGGTGACTACCTGTGCTCATAGAGATGCACCTTCTCAATGGAGAGTTGGTGACCATGGTGGTAGGGATTATTGGGAGCTGTTTCTTAGTTTAAAACATGGCCTGAGACTTTTCCTTGTTTATTCATCTGAAATTAGCACCGCATCAGCTGTATAGCTGTTCTGCAGAAACTTGTTGTTATGCGTTGTTTGATATGATCTAGATAGCTCAGGAATGATCTTCCAGTATAATCGCAAGCATTATTATTTTATTAAAGGGCTACAACACACCAAGAATGTGCTGTTGTTGGTAATCTATAAAGCACAAATCAATTGACTTACAAAATGACCATTGTCTGGAAGCTAAAATGAATAACGGTCACTCCTGAGGAATGGTAGTGATCTTAACACTGGAATTTCTTATCAGATAAAGCTATGGCCTTATAGGTCATTGGTGGAGGACAGACTTTGAGCAAAAGAAGAACAGTCTCCATAGGTGTTATATGTTAATTTAATGATAACATAATAAGTTATGGTAAAGATGTTGGATAGTGTTTATATTTTAAGCTTATGACAGATATCTAATGAGTTAAATCTGATATGTGAGTAGGAAAAAGAGAAAACTGGAAAATGGTGTATAATTGGTAATTGATGGTGGTGAAAAGCATCCTAGTACTGATATCATTTTGATGTCTTTGTGAATGAGCCAGTTGACATGACATGTGACTGGGTATTGACCAAGAATCAGCCTATAACCCATAAATTCCGCCGACATTGGCCTTACTGTAGAGAGAAAGAAAGAGAAAGAGAAGGAAAGGTTCGGGGTTTTTCCTTCCCAGTCTCCAAAGCCATAAAACACCCCTGTCCAGCCTTTCCTTCAGATTTTATAGCCGTGCATTTGTTTAAGCTGTGAAAAAAAAGTTGATAAACAGCTCAAGGCTGGTGGGTAATTTCAGTTTCAGGTAGTTCCAGTGTATTTATCTTATTTGTTATATCTTTTTCTTAGTTAAAGTTGTTTGGTTGCAGTACAGGTCTTGCGTTTTCCCTGCTTTAAAAGCTCAGTTCAGCTGATGAAGTGACAGTGAGGTGATGAGTTGGAGTTCAGACTGGCTTTTTGTCTGTTGCAAAACATTTGTATGTAAAATATCAGTCAACTCAGGTCAAAGGGAACCAACCACAATGTTGAAAAGTGGTGATCTGTTTTCCAGCTGTCTAAATAATCACCCTGAACATAGAATCACTGCAGTTTGCAAGGTGGGACTTGAGACATTGAACAGGTTGATTCCAAAACCTTGCTTCGTTTATTACCTGAAAATCAGCACTGCACTACTTGGCCATGCTCTCTCATCTTTGCAAGTCTAGCATTGCTCCATTTGATTAAAAACAACTCAAACTCAGATAAAACACACAAGATGAAACGAAAACAATTGTGTTCCAAACACCAGTCAGAACTTGATATAGCTACAGAAATATCAACAAAAGTGAAAAACAAGCTGACAAATACACATATAGCTGCGAGAATCGAGTGCTTACTTGATAAGAACTGTTTCTTTCAGGTCAGCAGTAAACTGAATTTCATTAATGAGCCCTTGTCCTATAGGCTTGAGTTTGTGTGTTTTCCTCACATGCTACATTCAGGCTCTCTGTTTGTGCCGCTGTCCCTCTTCCATCCGCTCCTCAGGGAACCCTGTGTAAATTTAACACGCTTTTATAGTTGTTTTAGAATCAAATGATTTATATTGTGGCTCTACTGACTGAAAATGTGTAGTGCCATACCATCAAAAACGTTTATACTGCGCCTTCATCTCCTTTGGGTGGTTCTGTATTCTCAAAAAGGAATGGATCAGTGCAGGGTTGAGCAGAGACTGTTTTGGAGCCGGTTGCAGTGAGTTAGCTGAAATGCCGTGTACAGTGCATCCGGAAAATATTCACATTTATTTTTAATAAATTAGCAAAAATTCAATTCAATTCAATTCAGTTTTATTTATATAGCGCTTTTAACAATGGTCATTGTCACAAAGCAGCTTTACAAAA
>JBBPDE010000140.1:1133028-1143886 GCA_037974605.1 Nannopetersius ansorgii
AGACACTGAACCGCTTGAATTTCAATACAAACAAACAGAAAACATGGGGGGTTCTAAAACTTTTGACCGGTAGTGTACATTGAGGGGGTATTTAACTCATCATATTAAATTACCATTTGTGAGTTAGCAGACCACTATTTATGCTGAATCCAGACAAAAGCAATTGATGTGTTTGATGAGTTTTTTAACAAAAGCACTTCATATTCCTTTTCATTCATATTCAGGGGCTCTTATGTAAGGTATGAGAAAGGCATGTATGCTTAATAAAGAATTCTCCATCCGTGTCATCATACAGGACATTCACCATGGTAACGGGACCCAGCAGGCCTTTTACAACGACCCCAATGTGCTGTACATCTCCCTGCACCGCTATGATGACGGCAACTTCTTCCCAGGCAGCGGCGCTCCTGAGGAGGTGAGGGTTCTTGGCTTATAAACCAAAGAAACCTCAACACTTTGGCAAATAAATTTTGTTCGCTTTATTTTATTTATTTGACTCTTTATTTTACTCTTCCCATGTCTGGCCTCATGTCTTATCCTCTCTCTGTTACACTCTGTGACATACATTGAGGAAGAGAACATTTTTTACTTCTCTTAGGAACATTTCTGAATTATATACAAGTGCACAAACAATAGTTTTTAACTTATTTTTACATCACTTCATATTCCGGCTCCTTCATATTTTGGGGCACTGATGTAAGTTATCAGTATGGCATGCACAGTACTGCAAAAGGCTTCTGCGCAAATGGTTTAAAGCCATTTATCTGAGCAGTGAGGGACTTTCTGCCAGCAAATATAAGTTAACATTAGAATAAATGCGAACAATAAAATAACATTGTGATTTGTTATGGTTGTATAAGGTGCTTGAAGTACATTTTGTGTTTATCCACATTCCCGTTAATTTTATTCCGCCCATATCTGCTCTTATGTCATATCTTCTCTCTGTGCCTGCAGGTGGGAGTGGGGCCAGGTGTGGGCTTTAACGTGAACATTGCCTGGACAGGGGGAGTGGATCCCCCTATGGGAGATGTTGAGTACCTCACAGCCTTCAGGTCAGAGCATCTCTTCACTCTTCCTGTTCTAACGACTCATTCCTGCTATTTTATCTGCCTTCAGTAACTCACCTTTGATTCCGAGAGGCTGTTTACATCTTGCATCAACTGTCGATCATATCTGGATGTACTAGGACTAGATTCTCTTTGCAGAGAAAGGTGTCCCAGTGTGAACACAGGAGATCCGGTTGGACTTTCTTTCTATTAAAAACACATAAATGAGTAAATTTATACCAGTTTACTACCATTTACTTTTATCCTCGGCTTGGATGCTGTCATCAACCCTAATTGCAGCAGGGTGTTTTGTATCGGGATAACTCCAGCCTAGCTTGACCTCCATTCCGCATTCATCCTGTGAGCCGCTAGTCAGAACTTGGACACATTTCCACTAACAAGGTCGAGTAATCCGATCAGAGTACGTCATGGTTGTGTTTACACCTGGCTGAAATACGAACATGATCAGATCTCCTGAAATGCATGTTGAAGGTGTAAACAGCCCCATAGACTCATGTGGTGTCTGACACAGTGAGACATACTGTTAAGGCAAATTCTAAGCTTCAAGATCTTCATTTTTTTTATATCATCACAAGCGTGAGTGATAAGTACAGTACATGAGTGATAAGTCTTGATCCCCCCCTTATTTTGTCATATTTTGCTTCCAAAGAATCAGACATTCCCATATAAGAACACTTCTCCAGTCCCTGAATTTGACCAGTTTTAGACCCGTTTTGTTTGTTAAGCCAAAAAGGGACCTACATATGAATCATTCAAACATAACAAAGTGCATCTAACTGAAGTCCTGAACCAGTGAAGAACCAGGAGCAGAAGATTCCAGATGATCAGGCGGTGATCAGTATACTGGTGGTGCTGAATGCTGAGTGGTTGGAACTCCTTTATCTAGGCTCCTTGTATCTTTAGGCATGTTGCTACCATTTCTTTAATTGCATCGATTCCATATTTCACAGATAAGACAGCTTAACAGGCATGAAATAGTATTTTTTCAAGGTGTTTCAAAGCAAAAAAAGCTGTTTCAAGGCTTTGTTAGGGTACTGTAAATGTCTTGAGCCACCTCAGGTATAAGATTCCCTTGCCTGTTAGCGACATTAGCCTTGTACCTGACAAACTACAATAGCAAACACATATTTTCTGCATTTGACTGCATTTGAGTCTTACTCAGTTTGCTATGATGCTCACATCCTTCCACATCAGGAGCAGACCGACGTTTGAATTTTATGCATTTGCCAGACGCTTTCATCCAGAGTGGTTTACAATTCAGTCATGTATAACTCAGGATGATTAAAGGCCTTGTTGTCTGTTCACGGGCTCCAACAGGACAGTGGTGATGCCCATTGCCAACGAATTCTCCCCTGACGTGGTGCTGGTGTCGGCTGGCTTCGACGCCGTTGAAGGCCACCAGTCCCCGCTGGGTGGCTACAGTGTCACCGCCAAATGTGAGTGAACTTACCCTACTTGTGTGCACAGAGTGAGCGTTGTGTAGGAATTGTTCCAACTGTATGTTTATCATAGCAACATTCATTCATTCATAATTGTGCATAATTGTACATTAGTATCAGTGTAGCAGCAATGGTGGGTTGTTGGGTTCTTTCATATCTTTGACTCTGTCTCCCCCTACAGGCAACAATTAAGTATTACATCAGTTAAAGCAATTACAGCTATAGCTTATAAACGTTATAAAATGTTAACTTGAAAAAGGTATAGCTGCATCCATGATATAAATATGATATATGTTTACACCCTAAAATTTACAGTAAGCCTTTCCTCTTATGTTTATTCTGCAGTGCAGACAAATCTTTTGTGAATTTTCCTTTCCCTGTGACAGCATACAGTATATTGTCACTGTACCTGGATAGTATATACATGGATAGTATGTATTTATCCCAGCATGTTGTTCACATACAGGTTTTGGTCACCTGACAAAGCAGCTGATGAAGCTTGCAGGTGGGCGTGTGGTCCTGGTGCTGGAGGGGGGTCATGACCTCACAGCTATCTGCGACGCCTCTGAATCCTGTGTGGAGGCTTTGCTTGGAGACGAGGTGCTCACCAGAACACATCATCATTCAATCTTATCAAACTGTTGACTTGAGACGAGAGCCGGTCAGAGGATGTACCTCAGGCAACAGAAAATCAACAGCCGATCAAATTCACTATAAAACAGCCAAACAAATTTTTCATCTCTGACAATAGAGACAGTAATTACATCCATTGCAATATAACACCCAATAATATCTTTCACTATAGACAGCAGCAAATCTAATCACTTAAATTACCCAAATCCCAGTTAAATTCTTTACAGAACCCACTCCAATTCCGTCTCAGCCTTCAAAATTCTCTACTGTAGATAACCATACGCTACACACTTAATAAAATGTCCGTGGCGTTCTCCTCTTAATAATTAGTTCTTGTCTGTACGTGTGTGTTTGTGCGTGCAGTTGGATCCATTGCCTCAGACTGTGCTTCAGCAGAAACCCTGTCCAAAGGCCACAGCTTCCCTCGAGAGAGTCATTGAGATTCAGAGTAAGTAAAAGAGGGCGGTTTCCTTCTGGTGACCCCAAATGTTTTCAGTGCTTAAAATGTGGAAAAATTAACTGAAAATGTATGTAGCTGCACATACAAGTTATGTACATTAAAGCCAGCTTAACAGGCTTTCCATCATCTCAGCTACAATTTCCTACCATCTCTCTCTCTCTCTCTCTCTGTAGGTAAACACTGGGCCTCGCTGCAGCGCTCTGCTCCCTCAGTGGGTCAGTCTCTGCTGGATGCTCAGCGCCGAGAGAAGGACGAGGCCGACACAGTGACAGCCATGGCCTCTCTTACTGTGGATACAGAACAGACAGCAGCCTCCTCACAGAGCAGCAGGTAACACACACACACAAACACAAAAACACACATGGGCCTTTGAAAATGTGCCTCTTTAAAGAAAAAGTCTTGTGACGAATCTAATTTACAGGTAATGCATCTAACAAGTGAAGCTTCACACAGACACTTCCAGCCCTGTGGAGTTGTTAAATAAACACTAAAAGCTTATGTGTTTTTTTTAATACTGTGACACACTGTTATCTGTATATTAAAAAAAAGTAGCTAAAAACAGACACAGATATGTGAGACCTGTCCCAGTTTTCAGTTTACCCCACGATTATCACCTCACACTAGCAATTGATTTATTTTAGTAAACTTCTCATTCTATTTATTCATCAGTAGTATTTATATCAGCCTCCCCTACTAACTACAACTTCTGTGTATATAGTTTTATTTACCAAGTCAAAATAAAACTCTCCCAAAAGTACACATTATAACATATTATGTTGCCTTTTAAGAGATTTTTTATTTTGATTTGCTATATATATATTATATCGTTTTTGTTCCCGTGTCTCTTACCCCTTTTCCACCGCACTGGTTCCTGCGCCGGTTCCCAGTTTTGGAGCCAGTGCCGCGCTTTTCCACAGAAAAAAATTGGTGCCGGTCCCTAAAACAAGCACCGAACCGGCGCCTAAACTGGTCTCGTAGCGAGAACCCGTGACGTCACGAGCGTCTTGCGCAAATCGTTGTCCATGTCGATCTTTTTCAACGGTAATAAGCCGCTGAATAAGCTGCATTTGGACTGAAATAACTCCCTAAGGTTTGGAGAATAGCCAGCAAGCAAGAACTGAGTTCGGCCATGTTTGTTTCTGTTTAGTGGGCGTGGCCTGTCCCGTATTCTCATGTGGCTCCCGCTGAGCTCCTGTCTAGTGTAAATGCGGGCCAGTTCTCGGCTGGTTCCCAGCTCCTGGCACCAGCACCAGTGTAGTGGAAAAGGGTATCAGTGTGTCTACAACTGTAGCAAAAGCAGTTTCCTCCAGGATCAATAAAGTTTTCTGATTCAGATTCTGCACGTCTAAACGTTTCTCACCAGTTAAACGTTATGCTTCTCTAACAAACCTGTCCTCCCCCTTCAGAGCTGCAGAGGAACCAATGGAGGAGGAGCCCGTGTTGTAGAGGGGAAACATGCAGCCTGAATCACCGCGGTGACCTCAGTGTCCACGCCTGCTTGGCTACCCTCGTTTTCCTCCACCCAGCTCTCTGATTGGTTCCCTCGGTCCTTCGCTCATTTCCAGGTGCTTTACGGACTCACGCCGTCGCCCAGCCTCTGCTTTACCCGAGCGCCCCGAAAACAGCCGAAACACACACACACATTCACAAACAAACACGTGTGGCAGCGGGGGAACAGGCCGCCGGACTGGACATTCGGACCGGACATCTGGACGCAGGACCTTGTTTCGGTGAAGAAAAGCCTTGGTTTTATTGTTCTCTCTTTTGGGCTGACGCCAAAAAAGAGAGAGAGAGAGAGAGAGACAGAGAGAGAGACAGAGAAGGCAAATTAAAGACGAGCCAACAGACAGACGATGCTAGGGTGTTGTCACGGCAACAGCCGCAAAAAAACACAAACAACAGAATAGACGAGAAAGGAAAAACAAAACAAGCTTTGTACATTTCCTGTGCTTTATATACAAAAGATGTTTGAAACGGAAAAAGCCAACAAGCAGCAAAAATATTTCAACACCAAACACACACACGCGCACTAAAGCCGTTTGGAGCGTGCCGAACGCGAGAACCTCGTTATTCTCTGTTGTGTCTGTCTGTTCTTCTGTACACACGTCCATATGTACAAAATTGTGTTCCGAGAAAGCACACAAACATATATGATTATATATGTACAGGTATACATATATATATATGTATATATCTGTGTGTGTGTGAGTGTGTGAGTACTTTTGTGTGAGGCGTATAAACACACATGTATACTTTGTATTCCCTTAATTGTCTGTTTGGCTGTATGTGACTTTTTGGGCAAAGTTTTCTTTGGCGTCGGGCCGATTTTGGAAAACTTTTGCTATTTTTTTATGTCTCACTAAAGTACAGGACTCTTTTTGGAGGTCACTCTAACTAACCATTGCACACACACACACACACACACATGTGCTCTCACACACTCAGAAACGATGGCAGTGCTTTGACTGACTGACCGAAGGAGGGGGGACGGATCGCTTTCAGTATTTTTCTCTCCGTCTTTCCTGTCCTTTACAAGGGAATGTGGATGGACGTGTAGAAAGAACTCGGTGCCTTTTATACTAAAGAGTATATTTAAAACACACGCACACACACACACACACACACACGTGCACCAACCACCTATTGCATCCACAGTGATATAACTCTCGTGATGATTTGTTTGTTTTTTGTTGTTTTTGTTTTCTATCCTGTTTGAAACTGCCTTAATTTCGGAGAGAGAGTCGTTTTTTTAGCCATCCAGAGCACAAATGAGGACTTGGGCCCTCTTTTCCTCCTTTCTCTTCCCTCCTTTCAGGGTGTACATGTTTCTGCTGGTGGTAAAAGGTCAATGGTCAGACCTTAAGCCTTGCTGTGTCATTGTCCGATTTTCTTTTTTTGTTTGTTTGTTTCTTTCTTCTTTTCGGTCCCGAGTCGTATGACGGCGCGTAGTGTGATCTGATCGTATGGAATTACTGATGATGACCAACTCGTGTTGTTTTCTCTCTCTCTCTCTCTCTCTCTCTGTCTATCTCTTTCTCTCGGTCACCTCTGTACATACCATTCGGCTCTCTTTGGAAGTTCAACCACGAAACCTTTGATATTCATTCATTTCTCTGAGGACTTTTAAGTGTCTGTGGTTACATTTGTATGGAAAAGTTTCCTCTTTTTTGTTTTGTTTTGTTTGTTTGTTTTTATATGAAAATTCAAAAGAAAACAAAAACACACCATCAGTGTTGATCTGCTCAGTCGATTTTCAGATATTCTGTATCAAACGAGTGTAATGTGCTGGATGCAGATGCACGGTGTTTGTTCGTTTTTGTTGTTTTCTCTTCTAAGTGATGTTTATGTGTTGTGTCACTGCGCGATGAATGTGGCATCAGGGTTTTAAGGGCAGATACAAATTTTGTTCCTTTTTGTACGTATTACTGATTACAGGCAATAAGGTCAAACACCACTTTGGCTTGGAACACTAAACACACTCTGCCACCTTCTGCAAGAATATCGGCCACTTTCATTGCCCGTCGATAAAGCTTTACTTCTTGGATTATTTTTGCACCAGATTTTTATTTTCGTAACTCGACAGTTTCTTGTTTTTTTAAGTTTGTCAAAGTGGGCGAAGAGCTCACTGTTCACTGACTTTACCTTTAAATAAGACAATAAAAACCGTGGGCCGACTTTTTGTTGCATAGGGCCAATTTCAGTCCAGCCTTCGGTCACTTTTGAGACATATCTGTAATCGAAACCTGAGAATTATTGTCAACAATAACGCGAGTGTAGGCATTTCTGACGCTCCTGGTCAGAATTTCTTATGTTAAGGGAAAACAAAGAGCATTAATACTGTTTGGAAGTTCAGCGGCATGTTTGTAGCTTCAGGGCTGAAACCTGTACACAACTTTAACCCAACGCCGCTGTGAGACGCAACTCTAAGTTTCTCTTACGCATATTAACTCGTGCGGAACCAGAGGCCAGCTTTTACCTTCAGTCTGGTGTGGAGCGTCTCGTCCTGGTCATCGCTTTTTCGCAGCGTTTTTTTTTTTTTTTTTTTTCAAGACCGAAAGAGGAAACGTGTTGAGATTTTTGATACGGCATTTCTTGACTCTCCCTCCTTTATTTATTTAGAGTCAGAAACAGACACTGCAGGAGTGTTGCTTCAGGTTTTCAGAGCTCGGATCTTCGTCGTCTTGTACATTTTCGCTTCGCTCAGCCTCACAGACTCTGGGCAATAATTTCTACCTGTTTATTGCACAACTCTAAAAAAAGATGACGTAAGCAAAGTCATGGCCAGTTTCCGTGTTCCGCTGGGAGAACAGTGTCGCTTCATTGCAAGAACACCGAAGTCACTCACATTCACTAACGTCGGTCGCTTGTCTGCGTGTTCGTTGATGGCCGCTCGTTCGCTCGTCTCCTCCACCGGTGTGCCGTTCACTTTCATTGGTGGTCTTGAGCTTGGAGCACAGGGTCTCACTTGAGGTCAGACGTGTCGCAGGAGGAGTTACAGAAGCAAACCTCACCCGAGATATTCCTAAAAAATAAATAAAACACCTAAAAAATTCCAATCAGGGTTCCACAGTAGAGCTCGGATCGCTGAAAAACACCAGACCACTGGAGGAGTCACCGGAGAGACAGCAAGAACAAAAACACCTAAAAATTCCAGTCTGATCAACAGGGTTCCACAGAAGAGCTCAGATCCCTTAAAAACAGGCGCTGTACTTAAAATACGATTATCTGTACAGAGAGAGCTCCCCCTGTGTGTGTGTGTGTGTGTGTGTGTGTGTGTGTGTGTGTGTGTGTGTGTGTGTGTGTGGCTGTGGACTTAACTGTCCTGACAAGAACTACTGTGACCATGTTTTGTAACGTTTCGATGTAGATCACTGGCCGTTGCGATTCGTGCAGTTTTGTATGGCGGACCCTGTTTTCTGGTCAGTGGTCTCCGGCTGTGCCCTTGGTGGTGAAAGGCCCCCCCTCCCCTTCCGTCGTGCTCTTTTTCTTGTCGGGCGTGCAGGGTGCGGGCACGGCCCCTTTCGGGCCTTTATTTCTTTCCTCAGAGCGTCGAAGGAGAGCAATAGGCGGACAGAAAAAGAAGCGTTTTTCTTTTTTTTTTCTTCTTTTTTTTTGAGGAATGTGATCGATTACATGGCCTCCCCTGCAGCGGTTTCTAAAGAATTTTTCTTAAAAAAAAATAATAAAAACAAAAAAAATAACAAACAAAAAAGGCAACAATATGAAGAGGGCCTTAAAGGTGGACACTGGAAGACCTCTGAGTGTAAAAGGTTATCAGCATTCACCATTGAAGATAGCTTCGTTGTCGCTGCCACACTATTTTGGTATTGAGTAAATATGTATATTTATTGATATTTCATATGTTGTGTATATGTAGTGCCCTTTGATCGTTGAGGTTCAGAGTACTTGTATATTTTTTGACTTTTTTTCGAATGAGAGGTTGTGTCGTCCCTCCATCGCTCTGGTGTTCTCTGTCGCCACTCTACGTGATTGGATGTTTGAATATGTGGCCGTCTTTTAACCTTACATTTTTAATATTCTCTCTCTCTCTCTCTCTCTCTCTCTCTCTCTCTCTCTTTCTCTCTCTCTCTGTGTCTTTCTTTCTTATGGTCATATTGATATGCAGAAGTTGAAATTATCAAAAAGCACATTCCTTAATTTTCCTGTGTTTCTCTTTTGATGCTTTCATGTTGCGACAATACAAAGGTGTGTATACTAAACTGCTACACACATGTATATAGAGTGCATATATGTGTACACATGTGCAATACACGCTATTTGAGCAATCTATTACTGTGATTATAATTCATTAAAATTGCTGTCCCTTTGAATTCTGCATTTTGCCCTTCGTTCTTTCGCTGCGGTGGAAAACGTGGTGTGAGTGTATTTTACTGTACTGCACTACATTAATTACACCAGACTATATTATATTACCAGAGGCGCATCTTGTCAGCAGGCAGGGCAGGCAGCTGCTTGGGGCCCCCAAGCCACTAGATGGCGAACTAGAGCTGACACTTTAAACTACGGTAGTGGCAATTATCGCTTTGAACGTTCATTCCTTTGAGCTTTATCAGAGAATTTATTAACCTGCAAATAATGCGCATTATCATCGGTTATCAAAACTAGAAGAAAATGAAGAGGAGCCATTTATTTATATTTATATTTAGCAATTTTTTAATGTCAGATTATTTATTAAAATGATGACAAAAACTGGTTAGAGGGGGGGCCCCCAGTGAATTTTTGCAACAGACCCTAGGATCGCCTCCGTATATTACACTGTAAAGTCCTCAATTACATTATACTTTCCTAGACTCTACTTATACCATACTAAACTGCACTATATTATTTTTACTACATTATATTATACTACACTACATTATACAATATCGTACTATACTACATTTTACACTATACATCCTTATTCACTTCTATTTTAAATTACACTATTATTACCATACTATACTGTATGAAGCCATACTTCATTATATTATACTATACTATACGTCACAAAGTGTTGCTGTCCTTTCTCGCAAAATAGTTGGGTTTCTGCGCATTTTTCATTTTTAAACCTTTGCTCAAATTCATATCAGTGTAAAATGAAACAAGGCTAATTCGTCTTTGTGTTAATGTCCTTCCGCACTACAAGTTTATGCTTGGGTTCTGTAACCTGTCCCGTGTGTTTCTTCGCCCTGTGATTACTGGGATGGGCTCCAGCGCCCGTCGCAGCCCTGGTTAAATATAAGAGGCTCAGAACATGAATGAAGGAATGTGTGAACTGATCGGTAGTCCTAGTCCTTAAGTGTTTTGTAAAAACAAACCCTATTATCTAAAGGAGCTCACCAAAATCTTTATCTCCAACTCTGTAAATATATCGCCCAAATTTGGGCATCTCCTTTGGACAACAGGGTCTGTTTGTACAAAAGTCCTCAGTAGTAGGTGACCTGATCTGTTCATACATTCACTCGTTCATTTTCTGAGCCACTTATCTTTAAGTGAAGTACAGTGAGCAGAGAGAACCAGTGGGCAGCCAGCAACACAGCCCCTGGAGATGGCATCTTGTTTAAAAGATGCCACTAGTAGTCATGGGATAATCACAGGGCCAACTCCTTAACCACTAGGCCAGTGGTCCCCAACCCCCGGGCCGTGGGTCATGTGGTACCAGCTGCACAGAAGAAAAAAAACGTATGAAAATGCTGTTAATAAAGCTGCGAGTACACACTGGATTTACCTTTATTATTATATTTTAAAGATACCCCCAT
>JBBPDE010000140.1:1188959-1204987 GCA_037974605.1 Nannopetersius ansorgii
TGTAAGGCGCTTTAAGGCGCCTTACAAGGTACTAGTGCACAATCCCCTCACAGTTCTACCAGATAAAGAGACAAAGCTAAAAAGAGGTACATGTGATTACCTCTAAAAACTGCTGTTTGTTCTCTTGAATTACGCACAAAGTTCTGACTGTGGGGAAGGACCATGGAGGTTGAGCGAGGAAAACCTCAGTTTATCTACCATCTGTCCTTGAAGCTGAATGAAAATGAGCAAAGCCAAGGCGAGCTAGTCTCACTTGATCCAACTGAAAAGCTACTGCTGAATAAGTTCATGCTGGCTCTGATAGAGAAGTCAGAGCACACAGTGTATCACAGCTCGCTGTGTATCACCAAACTAAACATGGCTGCAGACCACATACACCCCTTCATGGCAATGTTATTCCATGGCAGGGGCCCTTTCAGCAGGATAATGGTCTCTGCCACATTGTAAATGTTAGTCAGGGATGTGGGGTGTGTGTGTGGAGTCTGATCCATGGAGCCTCACATAGTAACTTATAGGGCATAAAGGATCTGCTGCTAAAGACTTGGTTTCAGATACCACAGCACACCTTCAGAGACCTTGTGGAGTCCATGCCTCGATGGTTTTTAACTGTTTTCTTGGCATAAGGTGGACATTAGGCAGGTGTTATGGCTGCCTTAAATGGCTGCCTTAGAATTAAACATACTTTCAACATTGTCATAAATAAAAAAAAAAATGGCTCTGATTATCTTAAATGAAGGAAGCAAGGTGTTGGTGCGCTCCAAGGATGAAGCCCGAATGAGATCAGATGATGATGATTAGATAAAAGGGAGGTCGTTCCAGGAACACAAGAATGTCCTAATTGCAGAAACATGGTTTTATTACAAAACAAAACCCAGTAGTGCAGGGAACACAGCTGGAAATGCCTAAGCTCTGTAACAAAGTTAAAAACCCGAGCTTCTGTAATTCAGGTGCCGGAGCGGACGGGTTCATGCGCTGTCGTTTATTTTAGTGAGGCCCGGGGTGCGGTCAGGGCTCAGGGTAGCACTAAGGACAGCAACAGTAGTGGCACTCTCAGATACTCCAGAATTGTGGCCAAAATATGCAGCAGTCTGTTAGTGCAGGGGGGTGAAAATAGGGAGGGGTGACCATAGTACAGTATAGCCTTCAGAAAGGCAGAAGTGCAGGGTTCATAAAGGAGACACAGAGAGATAAAGTAAAGGAGGCATTTGGATGATGCTCATAAGTAAAAGGGACCCCTGGAGCAACTGAGGGTTTAGTGTTGTGCTGAATGACACAATGGTAGAAAATAGGGGGGTTTGAACCTGCAACTTTGTGGTCATCGGGTTCACAGGCAAGTGTTTTACCCACCAGGTTACTACCAGATAAAGAGAGAGAGACAGGCAGCTACAGTGTGTCTGAAATCACTAACAACAAAGCTAAAACTCAGCCACTGAAAGAGCAAAACGTTAGCGTTCCGTTTAGAACAGCACAGACCCACGGCAGTGTGCACTACAGAGGGAAGTGCTCAGTGCGCACTACACACCTCATTCCAGTGCACACGCGTAAGTGCGCGATTTCGGACACACCCCTAGTTTCTCGCTGCAGAGCCGTACCGGAGAAAGTCACTCAACTTAGCTGCCTGTCTTTGCATAGTTTCAAGAGCATGACCCTTCGCTTGTGGGTTATTTTAGGCAAGGCTTGTCTGGGCTGGAGGGTGGCTGGGCGTGGAGTGCGAGTCGAAGGTCAGCTGCTGTTGCAACTCAAGGCACAGAGCACCACCGATGGGGTCAGAGGTGATCTAGGCATGCACTTAGCAACCGCTGCTGATGGCCCAAGTTTTATGGTCTGCAACCCCGGAGGTGACTGGTTGACATGGCCCAAAGTATCACTGCTACATGTTTTTCAAATGATTTTGATATTATTACAACTTTTCCTAATGCCAAATTAAAATAAAAGCCTCTCCATCATCTCAACAATAAAAATGGTCATATGTTACAATAGTTTGTGCTGCTGAGAGCGAATGGCTAGAATTCTGCTTTCTCTATGTACAGTATAGCAAAGACACGGCTCAAGCGTTTACTGCTACTCCTTAATTGAGAAGCACAGATTTATATTAAAATATCTCAGCTGTGTATCATTGATATGGAAGAAGAGTATGTTTTATTGTTATTTATTTTATTAATAAAGTAATTTTATTATTAGGGTTTCTACTTTTGATCGTTTTGGTGTACCATCCGAGCTCTGATCCCGATCTTTCCTTACTGTCGTAGCCATCGTCGTGGCACTTGGCGCAGCAGCATTCGTCGAATCGGCATTGGGCTCTGATCACTGGCTCAGAATCTGGAGAGCAGGAGCCTTCTCCTCTCCATGCTCTGCTGCGGCTCGTGTGTTGCAAAGTTAAAAAGGAACCGCAGGAATGGGCTGGCATCTGAGTCAGCAGCCCCGGCCGGCCCGCAGAAATGCAGCGCAGCCGTCGGCTCAACCACTTCACACAACCAGGGGCTGCAGGAATGGGGGGCAGGATCCCGTCAACATCTGGACCCTGCCGCATTCCTCGCTAATGGAGGGAAGCTTCATAAGCACTCTTCTGCCTGCCATCCCCACCACTTCAAAAACAGAGGAGAAGAGAGGGGAGAAGTGGAGTGGGGGATGAGTGGAAGAGGGAGTGGCAGATGAAAAAGAGAGAGAGAGAGAGAGAGAGAGAGAGAGAGAGAGAGAGAGAGAGCGCGAGACAGAGATGATATTCTCTCAACATCTGGTGTCAGGCACATTCCGCACTGATGGAGAGGAGTGTAGTCCCAGCTCAGCAGGTTGGTGCTCGTGAGCTGAAGAAAGAGAACAACACGGTTGCGGAAAGAAAAACAGGTCACCTTACAGACCTGAGGGACGCGCTGCTCACTTGGATTCCAGGGTTAGTCAGCTTCAGTTAAAGCCAAGTAGAGCTACGCAGTTCTGCCCAGGCCAACTGTTTCTCATTTTGAGCAATTCTGCTATTGCCTAACACTGCAGATGTGATCAGGAACCGTGATTCATCATCACTGGCTCAAATCAAATACAGATCCAACCAGTAGTTCCAGCTGTAAATGTGACTGGGATGCAGTGAATGGACCTGAACTGACTTCCTTCTTTGAGGAACTGATGGCCTCGTAGTTAGGGAGTCGCACCTGTGATCAGAAGGTTGTGGGTTTGAATCCCAGGACAGCCAGTGGTACACAATGTGCTGCGTCACCCGCTGGACACAGCTCCACTCGGGTGAGTGGGTGCAGAGAACAATTGTACATTGCTCACACTGTGTGCTGTGTTCACATGTAACAAAAACTATTTCACAATTCAAAGGTGCACCCAAGAGTCCTCACCTGTGCATATACAGATGAAGTCAGCACAGAAAGAGCACAGTCAATGGAACGGGACGCTCTGCAGCAGCTGTACGTGAGCTTCACAATGCCTATAAAGCCCTGCATCCTCTACAGGGGTATAAAAAATCCAACAACCCCACGGATGCTCTCATGGGTGAACGCAATTAAATCCTCACAGCTATGTTTCAATATCTAGTAGAAAGGGGGAAGACTGGTAAAGCAATATATCTTTCTACCAGTCTGACTGATGGAAAACGCATAAAATATAGAGCCTCAAAAGACCTTTCCACTGTCCCCACTGAACTCACAGCACTAAAGACTCAGTTTATTAATCCCAGCTTGACGCCCTGAGGACATACAGAGAGAAACACAAACTGAGGAGATACGTTTCTGCTTTGTTTGGAGTAAAAACAACAATGCCACCTCGTATCGACTTCTCACGAGGCTGTGCGGTTTGGCAGGTGCGCAGCAGGAAAATAAGAATACTCTTGTTTTGAAAGTGAGGTGGGCTCCCCACCCAGCACACACTGCGCGTATCATCAAGCGGCCGCCCACCGGGGCTCAACAGGACTTCATCATCAGGACAAACAGTCCATGAAGCCCATTCACTATCTAACAGCAAACACGGTTCATGCTTCTGTGGGTGTTCTGTAAAAGCAATAGTGAGATCCAGTCTGTACAATCCAGTCCAGTGATGCCGAATTTTATAGTTGTATGCAAAAGTCTGGGCACCCCGGATCAAATTAGCTTTGTTCATTTTCTACACACCCTCTACAGAGAACACACACTTTTAAATGCACAAATATGAATTATTTGATAAATTGAATACACTGCATCAGGAAAAACATCAAATCTGGCCTGTGCAGAAGCTACAGTACAGTTATATTTAATATGAGATCATGAGATCATAATATGAGAGGGAAAGGGCCATGTTGAAAGTTGGCTTCTATAAAGGCTGTGTTCTGATTTTCCCAAATCCACAAAACATGTTATTTGACCAGGGGATGTGAAACGTTTACATACATCTATAGACGCACACTATAAGCTGTAAAATGGTGATTTCAATTGAGTCAATGGCTAGTGTGTGAATAAAATGATCAAAATCGTTGATGATTAAAACTGATTTAATTAACGAAAAGTCAAAAGACATTTTGCTTGTGTACTATTTGTAGACGGCAGTATATAAACTGCATAAGTGAGTCTGAGATGATTTAACTCAAATGGGAGCAGGTGACTGTGATGCTTTAGGTGAGCCGTTGACTGGTAGACTGGTAGACTTTTGCTACTTGTTAGCCTTGCATCTTCAATGGAAAACCTAAAAAAACGTGGCTCTGGTTTCAGTGGTTTCTGGGGTTAAGGTAATGGTCACTTATTGGGAAAATGTTTCTTTTACTCAAACACATTCAGAGCTGAGGAAACATCAATACTACAGCAATCAGACAACTGAAGAAGACCTTGAAGGAATATACACTTGTAAAGAGCATTTGAGTAAAACAAAATAAAAGTCTCTCATACCAGAAAGTGAATTGGGGTCCACTCCAGGCCTGTGGCTGATCAGTTCATACTGGAAGGCCGTGATTTTTCGACTGATGTCCCTCTGGGGCACGGCCTCAATAAAGAGCCCCCCCTCCTGGATGCCGAAGCAGTGCACTTTTCCTTCGGCCTGCTCGCGCTCGCGGAGCAGCAGCCGCAGCTTGCCCAGTTTGTCCAAGTAGATGTGTGTGCCGCTGGACTCTCGGGACGGCTTGATGCAGACGGAGAGCAGGCCGGCGGCGGGGGAGACTGTGTTGGGCCGCAGGTTGACTATGATGGCCCCTGTTGGGTACAGCCACTCCAGAGAGCCCTGCGAGCACCGGAGGTACACCTGCTCCACATCCCGCGTGTGTCCTTCATGGGTCAGCCCACTGCGGGACGAAGAAAAAGAGTATAGATGTAGTTGATACTGTAACACTAGAAGTCAATAGTCACCCAAACTGTCTGCAGAAATGCATCCCCCAAAACCAACCCACATTGCAGCTAGCAGTCCAAGGCGGTGCAGTGGTTTAGGCCACGGGAAATGACTTACTGCGAGGTATAAAAATGAACAAAACGGACAATTTCATCATCAATAGGCATGGTGTTCACAAAGCAGTAAGGAGGACTGATCTTGGATCAGATTCCACGGCATTTACGAGGATCATTGTAGCAAAAACTGATTTTAGACCAGCACTCCTGCTCCTGAGGTGGTGAAAACAGACCCTGTTGTCTAACAGGGCTGTTTTATAGCTCACAGTAAATCATATTGTGCCCTAAACCACCTCAGTGAGGAGCTGGATATAGTTTGAGGAGGTATTTCTGGAAAAGCAAGGTTAGCCTTGCAGCTCCAGTAAACTAAAGAGTCAAAAGTTGGACGAAAACATCTCTTGTCTGATCGACCACATCAGGGGTAAGTAACTACTGGATAGCTAAAATGTATGCTTTTGTATGAGGATCAATCAAAGGAGAGGGCTGTTAAGAAGTCTCTTTGTTAAGCTGACATCCACACGCAAGGACCATTCACCAAGCAACGGTGGCTGCAAACTCTGTCAGCTTCGCTTTTTATTCAAGACTAAGCATCAAAGGCAAGTTGCACTTTAAAGTAGTCACGACGAGCGGTTTGTGCCTGAACTGCCTCCAAGCCAAGCCCCATGCCTGAGGATTGTCTCGGGGCTGAAAGAATGCAGTTAATATCTTCATATCCTCTCGCACAAGGTGTTACAGCCATGCGCAAAACTCACTGCATGACTGGTCACATGCAGACCGCAGTTAAACAAACCTTCATACAGACTACAGTAGAAAGAAGAAGGCAAGGACATTTCCTATCATGATATCAAAATGATCAATGAAAAGGTTCAGTATCATTATGGCAATATGGCATGAATACAATAACAGCTAGGCATGATACATCACATCGCAATGTAGCATAATCAACAACACTTCACAGCAAAGAATAGTACTGTGCAAAAGTCTCGAGTCCCCTCATTTTGACATAATTTGCTTCCAACGAGTCTTAATGTCTTGTAATTGTATTTTACTTTAGAGGAACAGTTCTCCAGGCTTCCTGAAGGACTTTCAAAGACTCTGATGTTCAGTCCAGTCCCTGAACCTGACATGTTCCTGGACTTATTTTAGTTTGTTGAGGCACACAGAGACCTATGTATGAATCATTCAAGCATGACAAATTACATCTAACTGAAGTCCTGAACCAGTGAAGAACCAGGAGCAGATGATTCCAGATGATCAGGCGGTGATCAGTATACTGGTGGTGCTGAATGCTGAGCGGTTGGAACTCCTTTATCTTTAGGTACTTTGCAGCCTGTTACAGTGAAACAGTTGTTCATATTTTTTTTCGTTTAATGTCCAAGAAAAGACAGTTTGACAGGCAGTCGCATTGTTTATCGACCAACAAGGTGACACAAAACAAAAGACAAAGAAATGAGGGGTGGCTCAAGACTTCTGCACAGTACTGTATTTCATTAAAATGTACCACAAACGTACATATTAGGTTCCAATCTTGTTACTAAGCGGTGGCTACTACGTAATTATCAAGCAAATTAGGATGTTGGTGTTGGTGCATCCCTAACATTAATAACGACTCTGTGCCGCCTTTGGTGCAGTAAAAACCTGCACTCTTGTGGAAAGGCTTTACTCTACATCAGTGGTCCCCAAACCCTGGTCCGCGGACCTGTGGGTCATGTGGTACTGGTCCGCGGGCTGCACAGAAAAAAAAAACTTACAGTATTTTGGTTTTATTGATGGAGAGCATTAGCTGAGTGAATGTTAGCCGTGTTCTGCTGTCGGCTCGTTGTTATGAAAATGCTGTTACTAAAGCTGCGAGTACACACTGGATTTACCTTTATTATTATATTTTTAAAATATCCCCCTTTTTATGTGTATCATTTATTTGTATAAATACGTATATTTATCTGACGCTCCTTAAAGGAGCACATAGTTTCTGATATTAAACTGGTCCGTGACCAAATAAAGGTTGGGGACCACTGCTTTACATGTTGGAACATTACTGTAAGGATTTGATTGAATTCAGCTAAGAGCAGTGAGGTCAGGAACTGACAAATGCCATTCCAACTCATCTTAAAGTTGTTGGAGGGAGCTCCAGCAATCCACACAACACAGTTCCACTGCTCTACAGAGCAGTACCCCTCTAGTCGACTGGCATTGGACGCTAAGACCCTTGGCTCATGGTGCATCCCATTCTATTGGCAGTGCATTCATTTCTGTGGACATTATTCAAGCTGTGTGTGCGCAACAGAACATTTGAGTCAGCAACTGATGCATCTTAAAGTAGCTGGCAGGATAGCTTCGTATCATTAACGTCAGTAACCGTCCCATTCCTGCCTCCCAACACAGACACACTCTCATCCAC
The DNA here is from genome assembly GCA_037974605.1 of Nannopetersius ansorgii. Classification (NCBI taxonomy): domain Eukaryota; kingdom Metazoa; phylum Chordata; class Actinopteri; order Characiformes; family Alestidae; genus Nannopetersius; species Nannopetersius ansorgii. Next base: position 1,196,697 of record JBBPDE010000140.1, read on the forward strand.
GCTTTCTTTTTGTCCCGACCGTCCAGCGCTTTGGCAAAGCCGACTACTGGCACACTGCCTTGGGGAGGATTTTTGAAACCAGAGTCAGCGAATCCCGGGGACGCACAAGCCTCTGCAAAGACAAGTGCTGAAACAGTAGCTGAAGCCAGAGCATGCAAGTGCAAATGCAGGTCACACACCCAGCCTCCCCCAGCTTTCAGCTCCTCAAAGAGCCTGGAAGCTCCCCGTCCGGCACAAAAAGCCCCTCTCTACAGCGCTGGCCGGCGTCCTCCACAGGGCTGCGGCGTGAGCCCAGGGACTCACTTCAGCGGAGAAGAAAGTATCATCTGCCTCTGGGGACTTGGGGTATTAAGTCTAGTCATGATTATGCTGATTCAAACCTTAATAATATTAAAAACGGAATAAAACACTGAAGATAATCAGCATTAAACTGTTTTAGCCGCTAAAGAAATCTGCATGCTGTAATAAAAACATGCTTTTAAAGCACTGTCTTTAGAATTTAACAACACCGTGATAAAACCACCCATTAGAGTTGGACAATATATTGTTTGTATTAATACTGGTAATACGGTACTGATTATATAAAGTTTTATATTGTAATTTGCATGCAATGCCTGTTTGTTGCTTGGTGCTTCTAACTATTTTAACTGTCCAAAACAGCCCAAAAAATATCCAATCCATGTTTTTTTTTTTTCCTCGAACTGTAACTTCTGACTTGTTCGTGAGGTTCCCTTTAAAGTATCTTTAATATGAAATAGAAAATCAATAGACAATCAATAAACAAAAAAGCAACGTCAGGGTCGTGATACCACCTTTTAGCTTGGAGAGCAGTAACCAAGACTAAGGATGGGTATGGTTAGGATTTTACTGCTACACATATCAATACTGATGCTGCCTATTAGGGCTGGGCTATTTGGCCTAAAATCAAAATCTCGATTAATTAAACATTTTAACTCGATTACGATTAATGAACGATTATTTTTTTTTTTTTAATTTGCCCTCATAGTTCACTGACAAGTTGCTCAGTTGTCTCAGTGTTTAAGCTCTCCGTGCTCGACAAGTCGACGGAATAACGTAACATAACGGAGCGGGGTCACGTGACTCCACACGCAATAGTGTTCTTAAAGGGACAGTAATCGAAATAATCCACCTGGAAAAATTTGATCGATTATAGGTCCTGAATGTCGATTTCGATTACTTTTCGATTAATCGCCCAGCCCTACTGCCTATCACAGATACTTATTGATACTCCATAATTTGGTCCAAAAAAGTAATATGACTGAACTGTGTCCTACATTTGTAGCACAGAACAATAGCTATAAATGTGTGAGCTGTGCTCTGGTCCCTTTCATTGATCCAATCCAGCACCAATCATTTGAAAATACCATGTGTTAGAATACACAGACATTACATAAGTAGTAGCACAATTTGTCCAGGAGATCATCCATGTATCGGTACTAATAAATGAGGAACTGGTACCACTACTAGCGGTTCTCGATACCGATTCAGTACCAGCACATTGTTTTTTAAAAAACGCATTGCTTTACTGACTTTATTCACACAAATGTATCTGATTACACTTCAGAATAATTTGGGATTGACTATGATAATAAATTTCGCCAAAGCTATAATTTGGTCACTGACTTAATTAGCATACTGTCCCATACCAGAACGCCTTGCGGGCTCCAGGGATCCTCACTGGCTGGATGCGGGTTAGTCAGGGACACCCGGACTCTGAGCAAAAGCGGGTTCTGATGACTAAAATGGACATGGCGAGAGCCACACATGTGCAGCGCAGGCCCGAGAGAGCGACTCCTCTTTAATTAAGAGAGTCTGATTCACATCTGCGCTCTGTGCCGTAATGAGAGACTGGCTTACGGCCTGGCTAATCAACACCAGATTACTGCCCCACACTTAAACACTTTATGTTCATTCTGGGCTTTTAATGCTGCCACACTGGTAAGGAAAGTCACCTAACTTGTGGGTTTGCCTCTTTTTAAGGGTGCCAAGTATTAGAAATGACCCAGGAAGGAAAAACAAACACAGGTCCGGGCACGTAGAGCAAAAAAAAGACTGAACAAACAGGATTTTTAACCATCCAGATCAAATAAACTATAATAAATTACATTTTTTACTTTATACATGTATTAAAGTGCACAGGCATGGCATTATTTCTCGGCCAGTTACTGAGATCTGTGCACATCATCAAATAGTCTCTTTCATTTCATACAGGCATTCTGCTGTGGTCACTAAAGTTTTGATATTAACATTAAAAAAGGTTCAATATTAACATTAAAAGGCGATTTTGTGCCGGCACCACTTTTACTATAGCTCTGTTTGATGGCAAGGAGCAAACAAACATAGATTCATTTATGGGCTGTACAGTAAACATACATTCATACATGTAGGTGTAAAAATAAAATGTGTTGACTTCAAAGAAGAGAATTCAGTCTATTGCCAATTAATGGAGTGTTTTGAGTGAGTTTCCCCTGCGGAAGCTGTGTAAGGCCTATTGTGAGACCGAGCGAGGGCCCCACTTTAGAGAAACTCTCAGAATGAGAGTGGCTGAAATCAGTCATGCGGCTGGACAGCAAATAGGTCAAATCAGAACTTACAGACGGGAAGCTGGGCGAACAAATAAGAAGAAGATCCAACTTACTAATCTGAATACTAATAACTACAGCTAACACAGCAATAGAATAACAACCACTGTGCCTAATACTGTAACTACAGCTACAATAATAATAATAATCATCACCAGCTACTACTATACTACTATCACTACTAGTACAAAAAAAAAGCAAAACTACTATTACTACCAGTAATATGATCTACTTTAATTCTACGTTTAGTACTACTAATAGAAATAGATGACATAAATCTATTACCAATATTAATAACAGTAGCTATATTCATGTTCTAAAACTATTGTTCATATTAGCTACTATAATTGTATAGTTAAACTTTGGTAACTATAATTATGCTTACCACTAATACTACGGATCATTTAGTGTATTAGTACCAGCTTTTGGATCAAAGGACCCCACTGTCTGAGGCGGTGGGGGGGTCAGTCCTAGAGAGAGTAACTAAAACACAGCTCAGAAAGGGCTGCTGGTCAGAGAAAAATAATCCCCAGTGAATACGTGAGAGGTCTCCTACCTGCCCCTCCAGCTGCACTGGTCGCTGGAGTACTGGGAGAGCGCGGAGCGGCAAAGAGCGAGAGCCGCCCAGAGGAGCGCCGAGAGCGGCCAGAGCATGGTGGCCGGCCGGCCCTGCAGCTTCTTCTCCGGGGCTTTTCTTCAGCACGGCGGGCGGAGAGTCCGGCTCAGTCCCTACATCGCGCCTCCACCGGCGTCGAGTTTTCGGTGTGTTTTAATAGCCTTTACAGTTAAAAAAAAACGTTCAGACCTCCTCCTTCTTCTCCTCTTCTCCTTCACTCCATACTGCGAGCTGCGCCTCGTTACCCACTCGACAGACTTTCTTGTTTTTCTGTCCCGCACTTCTTCAACTTCTCCTCTCACATTCCTGCACTGCTTGTCCTCTCTCTCTCCACCCGTATTCGGGCAAACTCCGCCTCTTCTGCGCTCTGATTGGCTAGAACCGTGGAGGGGGCCAGGGGGCAGGACATATGTAAATATGGTCTATTTTTGAAATAAAATACAACTCAGTGTGAACTCAAAATGAACTTCATCGTTCTCAAAAAAAATACAAGCGTACTTCAAAAACAAACAACCCACCCCCCAGAATTTTACAATGAAGTGGCACTTGGTATTCTCGCATGAACACAACACACCGCAGCACACAGTGTGAATAATGTGAAATTCTGTCTCTTTAACCCATTCACCAAGTGTGTGGAGACCTCAGTGGTGCCACTGACAGTCCAGGGACTCACAATCTTACGTTTACGGCAACCTCACTGATACACGCCTCAGAATTCCCTACTAGCAACTGATCTGGCTGTACTTTAATAGCAGACGTTGGCAGTATCATGGCCTTCGAGGTGCCAGTATTGCTAGATGAAAACTTTACCCAGCGCGGGTGGTGGGTTAGGGATTTTCCTATGCAATTCGAAGGCCATGGGTTTGAATCCCAGGACTGACAGTGGCACCACTTAGTTACCCTTGAGAAAGAATACCATCCTCACACACGGCTCCCCGACAGGGCTGACCTGGGACAAAAATTCGGCCCGGGCATGGGGGTGCTGACGAATTCGCTTTCACTATCGCTCTTCAAAGGGGGTCCTGACAGGATTCAGCACCTGCCCAAAATTACCATCAGCCCAATGAGCTAAGGCCCGGTATGTAAAATACTGTCCTATTGCTCAGGCTGTTTTCACGCTCTCTCTTCAGTTTACTCACACATGTGTAGCTTTGTGGTGTTTCTGTTTTTTTTTTTTCTTTGTGTTGCACTATAGTCCTAGAGGAGTTTTATTTCACTGTGTACTGTGTAGATGGTTGAAATGACAACAAGCACCTACTTGTTTTGACTCATCAAAAAGACACCACCTGCGCTACATTTAACGAATGCATTGCACATTTATCAAAGGCAATGAAATCATTCATCCTTTTAAATTCCACAGCAACATACACAAGTTAAACAGAGTAAAGGAGATATTATCGATGAAGTGAGTTCACTGCTTTACTGCAGCTCTGATAGAATGATGCACGTCTCCAGAGGTCCACCTTAATTCCCATGAGGCCTGACAAGTCTGGGCAAATAACCAACCACTTTTCTCCAGGAGAGAGTGCTAATGCCTTCATTAACTACAAAAGACTAGTTAATGGCATAGCTAACAGCCTATAATGGCTTGCGAAAAGCTTAAAGCAGCTCAATGACAATATGCTGATCTCCATATTTGCAAGGACATTCTACTATTTTTTAGTATTTTGAAAATGGTCGAAGAATGAAAGCAAAGACGACACACTCACCAAAATACCAAACTTACTGCTTCTAATCCTAAAACTACTGCTATCAGTAACAGAGGGACAAAAAAATGGGCTTTTTTCACTTTTTTTGCCTCATACTATAAAATTACTGGTGCTATGACAAAACTGCTACTACCAGTAGTAATTATATCATCTACTTCAATACTATTACTACTACTACTTATGAAAATTGGCTGCTGTAGTTCTATTTCCATTATTAATAATATTAGCTGTTTTGTAGCTATGCAGCACAACGACGATACAAAGTTGTGAGGGCAGGTAAAGGGATAAAAACATATTTTCAATATTTTGCAAATACAAAATGTTTTAATACAAATTAGGGATTATTTAAAGAGCAGTCAAAACACTATTTTATTTTTAATCACATGCAAAACACATATCAAAAAGAGCATTCCTGGGTAGTAGCTCATTCTCAGAATCCCTCTAAAGTTTACAGAACCACTAGACCATCATATGACGGGGGGCGGGGCTTGTCAGAAAACAGGTGGGAAAAACAATAAGGCCTGATTCCAGTTCCAGTTTTAGAGAGTGGATGTTAAATGCTGCTTCATCGCTCCCTCTTCAGTGTGTAGAGCTTTCTTTCTTCATCTTCTGTTTGCTGTTTCTCCCTCTAAGCATTAGGTGTAAGTTTATTGTTATTGTTGGGTTATGAATCCAGGCTCTCGGACCGGCTTGCCCCTTTGTGTGTGTGCTGGATCTCACTCAGCACTTGTCAAAGCAGCTCACAAGGTCTTGTTGAAACACGCGGCCAGCGTCACAGATCCCTCTGGTTAAGCCCCGCGTCGGGGGCGTCTCAGGGGCGGGGGGAAGAGTTTGCGTGCAACAGCGCTTGCATTATGGATGAATTTTGATTTCTGGACCAGTGGAGGGGCGAACTGGATGTGAGTGTCTTCTCAGACGCTGAAGGCCATGAGTGGTGTGGAAGGGACTTTACATCCCTTCATCATCGAGGAGAGATGTTTGTCTGCGCTACTGGAGACGAAAAAGCAAACAGCTTTCGGGTGTTTTTCAGGCCTGTTTCCTGTGTGGCCAGAAACCCGTTAGACAGGAGAAACTTGAGCTGCCTAAACAGTTACTTCGAAGACATTTCAGAAGACAGAGCGCAACACGTTTGTATGTGTCAGCGTGTGTGTGTGTGTGTGTGTGTGTGTGTGTGTGTGTGTATGACGGTATTTGTTTTGATATTGGCACACGATTGGCCTGCTGTTGGCTCACCTTTACCCAGAATGATGCACATGTTGCAGCAAGCTGAGTGAATCAACAACACCTGCAAAACATACACCTGCACCACCCCCTCTGTGTGTGTGTGTGTGTGTGTGTGTGTGTGTGTGTGTTTAACTGTTTGTGTTCATGGTTAGTTCAGGTTACTAGCTTCAGTGTTCCTTCTACATGTTTATATTTGCATTTATCAGACGCTTTTATCCAAAGCCGCTTCCATTCCCTACCCACAGGGGGCAGTCTCCCTGGAGCAGTGCAGGGTTAAGGGTCTTGCTCAGGAACCCAGTGGTGCTGAAGGCAGGATGCGAACCTATGACCTCTTGGTCCAGAGGCAAGTATCCTACCCACTTTGAGTTTAGTGCTCAAACATGGTCCTGGAAGGATGTGGTCCAGATCAGTTCTCAGTTGCTCTCCTCCTCAGTTGAACCAGGTGTGTTTCAGACTTAGAATCAGAATCAGAAATCGTTATTGATCCCAGAGGAAGCTCAGGTTACGACTGCACAGACACACAGAGACACACACAGAGTACAATATAAAATCTAAATAATAAATCTCTGCAGGAAATGCTCAATATGGAATACACTATGAAATGTACACTGGGTATTAATACTGTAGTTAGGTAACTTACAGTTAAGTGAATTACTAATAACATTGAAAGTGAAGTGAACATTTGTCATACAAGAACACACCACAGTGTGAACAGCACGAAATACTTCCTCTGCATTTAACCCATTCACCAAGTGAAGCAGGGGCAGCAGGAGCATGGCGCCAGGGAGCAGTGTGTGGGACGGTACCTTGCTCAGGGTACCTCAGAGGCGCCTAGAGGTCTTGGGAATCGAACCTGGACTTTCTGGTCGCAGGGCGAATGCCCTAACCACTACGCCACCAGCTGCCCCATTGTGAATAGAAGGTGTTCTCTATACGGAGTCTGTTCTAGTGTCTAGTGAGAGAAGTGGTGATATTTCCCAAGGTAAACTATTGCACCTATTGAAATTGATTTAAACCCAATGAGAAATGGAGCAACTAAGTAGCGCGGGGTTATTTGACGGATTCTTGTGTGGATGAGCGACAGAGGGAAGAGTCTGGTGGCAGTAGGTTGGAAAGATTTTCACTTTATGCTGAGATTCAATTACGTATTAAAGAGGCGAAATCGAAAACGCAAAGATTTTCACTGTGACTTTTACAAACGTCTCTCTTTCCTGAATGTTAGCGGCTTTTTCTTTTCTTTTTTGAGTTCAGAGTGGGGTGTAATGCAAGTCTGTAATTCATTATGGACAGCAGCTGGAGCCTGCTGTTTTGTATTGAGTCAAAAGAAAGAAAGAAAGAAAGAAAGAAAGACAGAGATGTGAAAAACAACAGTGCCACTAGTGGGAGGGTTACAGCTGCCTAGAGGAACAGACTGAACAACAAAGCCGATGACTCCTCCATCAGCATCTGCACATGGAGGCAGGGATTGTTTTTATTATTGCTAGGGACAGTACGGGACGGGAGCCACTGGATTGTGTCCCCAGTGTCTCTACACAATTCTACACTCCTGGGAGAACCACTGAACTATGTTGGCCCTCCAGGACCAAAGTATAGGAAGTATTAGGAAGACCCCTAATGGTAAATATATCACCATTAATCTATTCACAAAGTTGGGTTGGGAGCTGGGTCTATACTACACAAGCTATAATGACTTTCACCTTGTTATTTTAGCGCAGATTTACTCTCTCTCTGTCTGTCTGTCTTTCTCTGTCTCTCTCTCTCTTTCTCTCTATCTCTCGCCCGTTTTAAACCTGTCTTTCTCTCTCTCTCGCTCTCTCTGTGCCTCTATCTCTCTTTTTCTCTCTCGTTCATGACTTTTCCGGAGCGTGCGGATCGTCTCTCTCTCTCTCTCTCCCTTTCTCTGTCTCTCTCTCGTTCGTGACTTTTCCGGACCGTGCGGATCGTCTCTCTCTCTCTTTTACACTCTCTCTCTCTCTCTCTCTCTCTTACTCTCTCTCTCTCTCTCTCTCTCTTACTCTCTCTCTCTCTCTTTTACTCTCTCTCTCTCTCTTGCTCTCCCTTACTGTCTCTGTCTCTTTCTCGTTCCTGACTTTTCCGCATTTAAACCTCGGGTTTATATTTACATTTTCTTTAAGGGTA
>JBBPDE010000140.1:1214986-1225621 GCA_037974605.1 Nannopetersius ansorgii
TAAGATATGGGCTGCCAGTCTCTGTTTTAATACACTATTTTGTTAAAGGACTCCAGAGAATGTTGTTCTTTCACCAGGTTTTAAAGCACTTGCTCTGAATGCACTTTGTTCAGGCACTATGATCAGAATATTAAAATGCACTTGGATCCTTGTTTTATGAGAGAAAATATTTAATTGTATAATATTGCAGCTATCTTACTTTTTGGCTATTCATGAGTGGGGCCAAGTAAAATATTTCAAATAATATATTATATTGTGCATTGTTTGAATGCTAAAGAAACATGTTCATAGTTTTGTAACAGATTCTTTTAATAACTTAATATTTTTTTCCCGGTTTTCAATTTCGGTTTTCGGCCAAGTGTTTCCCCATTTTCGGTTTTGGTAAAAAAAAAATCCTTTCAGTGAATCACTAGTAAAAATAATAAGTAGATTAGAAGTAGGGATCTAAAGCGTAAGTAGGACGTCTCTACAATAGCAGCAGACAACCTGAATACACCCTATGAAAAATCTTGATGTTTTTGACCTGCAACTTCCTTACTTTCTAGCAGGTGGGAAGCGCGCAGGCCTGCGCTGACTGGCAGGAGGAGAGTAGCTGAGTGATCTGGAGTCTCTCAGAGAATCTGCTGGAGCTCTCGGACGACTAGGGGGACTGAGAAGAAAAACAAAAAAAGGCGATTCATTATTTTTGCTAGATTTAGTTTTAAAAGCTAACTGCCCTTTAAAATTTCCTGATGAACAGACAGAAGTGATTCATCTGTTCCAACATGTTTAATATAGTATACATGCACATTATATACACACAATTATCTTTATTTACATATTTGACATTGTGTGTACATACAATAATTTAAAGTAACATAATGGCACCTTTTCTTCTCCTTTTCACTTTCTGATGAGGATGAGGAAGAGCGCTGTTTTGCCGCTGCTTTATCTTGCCTGGAAGACAGAGGAGATTGATCGATTAGTCCATTTCATCGTTAAAACTTACTGAGTACGTAAACCTCCGACCTCTATCGGCTACACTGTTTTTTTTAGGAAGTTACTCAAAGCAATTCTGTATTACTTTTTTACAGCCTGACACCAAGGTAACTACAGAAACAATACAGAACACGCCCACCACAACACTGCCACTGGATATTATTGTATTTATTATACCATCACAGAATCCATGCAGATGATTGGCTACATTCAACACACTTCGTATTTACACTCCCAAAACCTACCCTTTCTCTGTCTCGGAGTCAGAGCTGTCTGAAGACGAGGATGAGGATGACGAGGAGGATGAGGAAGAGCTGGAGCTGCTCCGGCTGTTTTGCCGTGGCGCTGGGGCGACCTTCTCTGGTCTCCCATTCACAGTTTTGTCCTCTTTGAGTGCTTGCCTGCGGTCCTGAGCTGCTGGTGATTGGCCCTTTGATCCCCCTCGTGATGTCTCTCTTGCACCCGATTGGCTGACGGCTGGTGACTTGGAGCGCCGAGGCTGGTCTCCTGGGCAGGACCTGTATCCGGATCGGCTGGGAGGGCTGTTTGTATCTCGAGTTTTGGGAGAAGGAGGAGGAGAAGGAGAATGAGAGCTGTACTTTTTGGTCATCTCATCATTTCTTTCCCTCTCGCTCTCTTTTCTACTCTTCTGCTGGTCGGTCTTCGTCGATTTCTCTTCATTCGGCTTCCTCTGAGGGGATGGCGAAGAGGAGGAAGAGGAGCTAGACGAGGAGGAGGAAGAGGAGCTAGACGAGGAAGAGCGACGTGGGGGTGATTTTGCTTTCTTCTCTCTTTCTCTCTCTCTTTCTCTGTCCCGTTCTCGCTGCTGCTCACGCTCCTCTTGTTCGCGGGCTCTCTCTCTTTCCTTTTGCATCTCTCGTTCCCGTTCCCTTTCTCTTTCCCTTTCTCTTTCCCGCTCCCTTTCCCTGGACTGTGACCGGCTGCGACGACGCCAGTGGGCTGGAGAAGGTGAACGGCGTGATCTAGGTGGAGAAATTATACATTTAAATATGTGTGTTTTTCATTAAGCAACAGTGCACCCAAATCTGGACAAACTGTAGATCTGAAAATGCAAAATCGACTATTTGTCCACAGCTTTTTTACTGCGGACACCAAAAACGCTGAATAGTTTCAGGTCTACTGCAAAGTATTAAAAAACACTCTTTAATGTACATTAGCTTCAAAGCTCCAGGCCTGAGCTAAATAAGTCTTGGCTTATGAACAACATTTCTGCACCAAACTTTGCTCTTAATAGGTGTAAAATACAGTGCAGAAATAGCACATCAGATAGAATTCATAATTCAAGTTCAAGATGTTATCCAAGCATTTCAGAAAGAGGCATCACAGCAATGTACTGCTAGTAATACACCCCACTGTTCTACTGCTTAATTGTTGTCTGAGAAACAAAAATGAACATGGTGTCTGAATAAAAGGACTGAATGCTTGTGCTGAGTATTTATGCCCTCTTACCTGTACTGGGGACTTCGAGACCTGCTGTTTCTCATCCTCCTGTCTCTGTAGCGCTCTTGCCCCCTGTCTCTGTCTCCCAACCGGTCTCTGTCTCCCATTCGGTCCCTGTCTCTATCTCCCACCCTGTCCCTGTCTCCTGCCCTGCCTCGGTCTCCCACCCTGTCTCTGCCTCGATCTCTGTCTCCCGCCCTGCCTCTGTCTCCAGCCCTCTCTCTGAAGCGCTCCCGGCTGTTCTCCCGCCGCATGGGAGGCGAGTTGCGTGATGGAGAGGGTCTCCTGCCCCTCGGCCTGGGGCTGGGTGAGCGAGGCTCCTGATACTGCCGGGGTGGCGTAGGACGGACAGGAGACTGGGAGCGAGCTGCAGTCTGTTTGCTCTGGGCCTCCTCCCGCCTCGTTTTGGCCTTAGGAGAAAGCGGCGGTGCCACATCCCTTCTCCGGTCAGTCTGTCTGTTCCCGTCTCCACTACCGGATAATCGAGCCGCTTCGGGTCCAAGCTCTGACGTGGTATATCTGTTTCTGTCGTCACGGGGCCTTTCGGGCTCCTGGTTGCGGGTCCTAGTCTCTGGTGAGCCGTAGTAGCCTCTTTCTCGCTCTCTGGTTCGTGCAGGAGGAGACGGGGGTGGACTGGAGGTCTCTGTGGGGGTGTACCTCTCTTTCCCCCTGTCCCTCGCTCCGTAGTCCCCTCGGGCTTTTGGAGAATTTGACAGCGTTTGTGTCACAATGCGTCTCCCGTCCCTTTCCTCTTCTCTATTGTCATTCCGTCTTCCTCTCTCCACTGAGGTGTTCCTTTCATTCCCTCTCTGCTTTTCCTTCTCATTCTCTCTCTGTGCCACGGCCTGCTTATTGAAGCCGGCATCACCGTTCGAAGCCTTCTGTTTCTCATTCTCCTCATCAGAGGATGAAGACGATGATGAAGATGACGAAGAAGAGGATGAGGATGATGACGACGACGAACTGTCGCTGTCGCTATCACTACTGTCGCTACTGCTGCTGCTCTCACTGTCGCTGCTGCTGCTACTGCTCGACGCTTTGGGTTTGCTCTTCTTCTCTGGTTTATCCTTTTCCTTCTGCTGCAGTTTTTCTCTCTCTTTTTCCTCAGGGCTCTTTTCCCTCACTCTGCCTGGCCGTTCGGCTCCTTCACGATTCCCTTTCTCCTTCCGGTCAGTCTCAGCCACAGCCTTCTCTCTGTCGGTCTTACTTTCAGGCTCGCTGTCTTTTCCGGAGCGCCTCTCTTCTGGTTGTTTTTTGCAAGAGGACCTGGAGGCTTCTTTCTCTCTCTCCCTTTCTCTCTCATTCTCTCGTTCCTTTCTCCTTTCTTCCTGCCTTCTCGCCTCCTCCCGCTCCCTCTCCCGCGCTCGTTCCTTTTCCCTCTGCTCTTCTCTTTCTCTCTCCTTTGCACGTTCTCTTTCACACTCGTCCACTTTGGGCTTTCCGTTTGAGTACGGCGAGCGCCGGGAAGGCGAGGCGGAGTCACTGGAGCGGTTTCTGCCCCTTTCTCTGCCTTTCTCGCTCTCTCTCAGTCTGCCATCTTTTTGGCTAGGCACGTCTCTGTCTCGGTCCCTCAGTCTCTCTCTGTCTCTGTCCGAAGAGACCGTGAGGGAAGCCCCCTTCTCTCTTTCTCTGCTGCGTCCTCTCTGCTCTAGTTTTTTCGGTGGCGAAGGTGATGGAGATGAGGATGAGTCGTGTCGTTTTTGCGGCTTCTCTCTCTTACTTCTCTCGTTCTCACGTTCCTTCTCCACGCTTCTCTGCCGCTTGTCTTTCAGGCGTTTGGGAGACGGAGAGCGAGACGATGAATCGTGCCTTCTTCTCGGAGGCGCTTTCTCTCTCTGCCGCTCCTCGCTGTGGTCTCTTCTGTCCCGTGGCTGTTTCGGCGATGGAGACCGGGAGGAGGAATCATGGCGTCTTCTCTGGGGCTTTTCTTTAGCGTGGTCCTTCTCTCTCTGCTGCTGCTGCTGCTGCTCTCGGTCCCTGTCCCTCCTGCTCCGCTCAGGGGACCTGGAATGTCTTGGTGATCTCTGAAATATAGAGCAAAAACATTGATTAAATAATCCTTTATTAAAACAGATGCATGGCCAAATTAACACAACTTGTGCTTCATTGTATGTCTATTGTACACATTTCTTCTTTGATTTTGCACTGAAGCCAGGAAGCTAAAATGTGCAAGAATGGCTTGAATAAAGGCTGTAGCTGCCTCAAACCGTGTTGAGTAATATATGGCTTATATGGTTTCTGAATCATCCAGTAAAAGATGGAGTATCTTTTAAATAAAAGTGCAATCACTGTTCCATACCTCTCTGATCTCCACCCTGGCAGGGCTGTCCTGACGGGCGTGGCCCCTGCGGTCAGGTGATCTGCCCTTCCGTCCGTCCGCTGCTCTGGATGCATTCGCATTCTGCTGCCTTTCTCTTATCGGGGTTGCCGACCTGCTGCAAATATAAAGAAAAAAAGAGACAGGTCAGCAGAAAAACTAAAACCTGATTACATCATTACAACACCACTAACAAAACCCACTCAAGTATTTCAAAACAACATTGTGTGTGTAAATATTATTTAATAACCCCTCAAACCTGTGAGCTGAACTGGACGATGCGCCACGCCGCTTTCGGCTCTTTGCGGGAGCAGGGATCTGTTCTTCACTGTCTTTCCTCTTTCTCTTTGACATCTGTTTGTCCTCAGATGAACTAAAATGACAAAATTATACCACAGCGATTAGTTACACACACCCACCCCATCAGAATCAAACCCATTGTTTTAAACCAGCAATGTCTCACCTTTGGTCACTCTGTACCGATTCCTCCCTAAAAGCAAAAACAAAAATTGAAGCAGCTTCTCTTCGACATATTTCTGACAGGATAAGGAAAGACGATGGCAACTTCCTGAAGACCTCATGTTTTGTACGGTTTCTTTTCTGCTTTTTGTTTTTGAAATTTGTTCAAATTTGTTAAGTCAAGCAGTTTCAAACCAAGACCAAAGCCCTACAACTCGTCAACAGTGTATTACACGAACCACCATGCAGAAAGAACTTTTACATGCCTTTTCTTCTTCTTCTTCTTGTTCTTTTTCTTCTCTCTTCGGGGGGATGGTGAGGTACTCTCTGAGCTGAAAGAGAGAACAGGAAATAAAGGGAGAGAAATAAACACAAATGCTGGCCACATACAATCCCAAATCAATCAGCTTCCTTCCATCCATCCATCCATCCCTCCCTCCGCCATCATTCCTTACCGATCTCTGTCTTTGTTTTTCTTTCTTTTCTTTTTCCGGCTCTGTTTCTGAGTAGAGGACGAGTCTGACTCATCAGAGTCTTCTATCAACCTTTGAAGAATATGGAAATGCAGTTTGTGTTGAATAACAGCTATGTGGTGCTTTAAAAAAAACAGCAACTCTAGTCTATATAGTATATAGTGAAAGCTCTGAATCCAACCCCCATCTATAATCTCTACCACACTCCTTGATGCACCGATGTACTGTGCAAGCCCCAGTCCATGCATAGATGTAGCTGTACAGTAGCTAAGCACAATTGAGTATTTTAACAGTAATAACACCCAGCATATTTAGCACATATGGGGAGGGGGCTGGTAAGCATCATCAGGGTGGGAATGATCAGCTTGTAACTGACCAGGCATCAAGCCTGGGCCTGTTGCCACGTATTTCATAAAACCAACTCACTGATAGGTTTGCTGCTGCTGCTGCTGCCTCTCCCTCTCCAGCCTCTCCTGCTCCCTCTTCTCTTTCTCACGTTCTTTTCTGTCAGGGTGGAAGGAAGAGCCGTCCACATAGTCTGAACCGATGCCAAAGGCTTCTCTCAGCCGGTCGTTCTTCTGTTGGTTAGCAGCAGCAAGAGCGTGGGTTTCAGTCACACTGGAGGGGAGAGAGACGGCGAGTGGATCAGCTTTATTAGATTAACATTAAAAAAATAACGCAACTATAATTATAGAAGTTATTGTAGATATGGGTTATGATGAAGAGCGGAGAGGACTGATCATTGTTATTCACAAGTATCCACTGTACATGACCTAAATGTGTGGTCTTTAATTGGTGGAGGGGCAGCTCTGGTATGTAATTTGCTGATGAGAAAAAGTCTAGAAGTGCATCGTTTTGAGATCCATTGTCTTCCATGAGAACACTGAGCACATTTATGGAGTAAAACGTAATCCCACAAGAGCTGATGATGCCCGTAGGAAGCACTTACACTTGCTTCTCTGTAGGTGGAGGAGCGGGTTCCTGCTTCTCCTGCAGCATCAAACGAAAACTGTTCACCTTCTCCTCAATCTCCTCTGGAGAGTATCTGCCAGAGAAAAAGATTAATCAGTGCAAATGTAGGTCTGTCAAAATGGCCCACTAATCAGCTTAAAACAATACAATAGTTTAAAGTTGCAAGACACTTTCCAGGTCCTACTGTCCGAGTGAGAAAGAATTCTCCCCTCAATCAACATTTGTGCTGATCGGTCAAAAGTCTGTTAGCATGTATATGCTGTCCTTATGCAGTTTAAGTGCCTTTGCAACACTGCATGAAACGAAGCAACAGTGACGAGCTTCAAGAGTCTTGAACTGAATGAGACTAACAAGAAACAGACACACAGATCAGTGTAACTTAAATTTCAAATGTGCTATTCTTTTTAAAAAGTGAAGTGAAAGTGATCATTCAGTAATGCATGAACACACCACAGCACACAGTGTGAACAGCACGAAATTCTTCCTCTGCATTTAACCCATTCACCAAGTGAAGCAGGGGCAGCAGGAACACGGCGCCCGGGGAGCAGTGTGTGGGACGGTACCTTGCTCAGGGTACCTCAGCGGTGCCTAGAGGTCTTGGGAATCGAACCCGGACTTTCTGGAGGCAGGGCGAATGCCCTAGCCACCAGCTACCCCTTAGTTACTAGGCTAAATCCTTAACAAGACTAAAAGGCTGTAAACTTAGTGGACCAGTAGCTTCACCAACTGTCTAAAATCACCCACTTTCCTTAAGAAGCACATATTTCTCATTTCAAATAGACTTGCTTATATGGTTTCTGACCCTGTATTCCGCAATACAGTAATCCCCTGCTTTTTGCGGGGGTTATCTTCCAGAGGCACCAGTGTGTTTTGGTAAAGAAATGCCTAAAATGCCTTTTTTTATAGTGTAAACCCTAAATATGCCCCCGAATATGTTCCCAGAACACTTTAATGTTACACCCGGCTCGCATGTAAAGAAAACCTCATCTACTCGGGCTAAAAATACAAATGAGGGCTCGTTGGAAAGGTCTCCTGGAGAGCTATCGAACTGTGGAGTTCCGCCAAGATATGCAACTTGGAAGGTTGCGGGAAAAATGTATTGGGACAGCGCGGCGAGGTGAACGGGTCCCCTTGTGTGAAAACATCCAGAAATAATAAATTTATTGCCACAAAAAAACCCCAAAAAAGGCGAAGGATATTTTCAGTTTCCATTTTATTGTGGGGATTTTCGCAAAAAAAAATAAAAAAATAAGCGTGTGACCGAATCCGCAACTCCTGATCAGCGTAAAACTGGGAAATTACTGTATACTAAAACCTATAAAAACTGAAAATGCGCATTGAAAGCAGTAAAATCAGCTATACGTTTTGTTTTCTGTGTAGTATGTGGGGATCTATGCAGTCAGTTTGCACAGTGCTGTTGCTTGATACATTATTTCTACATCCAGTACTAAACTGAAGAACCCAATTCAGGCACACACACACACACACACACACACACACACACATCTAGTTAATGAGTTACTTGTAGAATGAGGACTTACTTTCATGCTTTAAAGAAATAGTTTGGCAAGACCTCTATTTTACATCTACAGATAACACTGGCAAGGTGCATTTGTTTCCCAAAGTTTGCTTCTTTGCTTTAGACCTGGGGCTACAAGGTATTATCATATACTAGGTGCTAGGCATCAATAGTCACTTAATCTTTCCTGTAAATACATCCCCAAAACTCCTCCAGCACTTCATTATAGTGGCACAGACTTGTGGATGTGGTTTAGGACCCAGTATGACTTAATGTGAGCTATAAAAGCTAACAAAACTCCATTGTGTAGTCAACAGTGTGGGCAGCCTTTTAATTCAACAAGGCCTGTTTTCACAAACCGCAACAGTGCTGACCTGGAATCGTTTCTGTGACAATGGCTGTCGTTAGCGAGAAAGAATCCATTTCAAGATCACTCCTTTTGTCATGGATGTGGGGGTTAACCCGCTTCCGTGATTTACCTCTTGGAAGACAGGCACGAGGTAGGCAGGCATCCATGATTGTGCTCTCTTTATTTAAACAAAACATAAACAAAACGAAACCTGGCTCAAGGGCCGCTACAGACATGAATATAAACGTGAATATAAATGAGGCGATGGACCGATAGTGAGGTCCATAAGACTAGAACTTAAATACTAAACCGACACAGAACAAAAAACCAATCACAGAACATAATTACTAAAACTAAACACAGGACACCCGGAAACGTGAAACAGGAAACAAAACATGAACAAAACCCCAAAATAAAAGCCCCAAAACTAAATCTAAACAGTGGCCCCTACCCGCCACTGGCCGAACCGGGACACCTTTATAGAACTTCTAGTGCTTTTTAGCTATATTAGCCTCAAAGCTAACTAAAGAAAAACACAAAGCATGCCATGATGGATGGACTGTATCTGAAGTTAATTGAAAATTGTATAAACATGATTTTTCATCCAACTGTTCCTTAAATTACTAGAACTGAAGCAACGTGTGCGCCTGGGCTGGAGCTGTGGTTAAAACTGATCTATCAGAGTGGAGGTCCAGAAAATAAATCTGCTTCAGGCTGCAGTTTGGGCTTCTGGTAAAAAGGATATGAGCAGGCACTGCTGGACGAAATTAAACAAGACCAAAAAAGAAAGCAGGCTCTCTTTTCAGGTACTGGTCTGATTAATGAAGGCTGGTCATGACCAGCTAGCCATGACCTTATTTGCGTCATGCTAACTGCCCACGTACTAGCTTTCAGTCTGAATTAGCAGTGCGCACATTTGAGGGTGAAACATTCCTGAGGAGACACAACTCGCTGACAAACGAGGTGGCTGGAGGTCTGGTCGCAGGGCCGGAACAAAGCAAACATTCATGCGAGCGATTCTGAGCGGCTCAGACTGCGGTTTCTGGGATATGCCTCTGCTGCTTTCGAATGCCATTTCCATGGAAAGAAACTGTCTACAAAATCAGGGCCCACAGTTCAAACAACCAAACTTTCCTCCCAAACGTTCCACAACTGATGGAAGTGATTAAAGATATCTGGGTGTAATTCTACCCCCCCTGCTGCCCCCCCACCCCCCCACCCCACCCCCAAAGATCTCAGATGTTAAAAATAGAGTAAATGGAGCAGGGTGGGTGCGTTAGCCCAGCGGATGTGGGAGTTCCTGGCTTGTCATTAGAGCTGATGTTGAGGCTGGGAGTGCACGAGAGCAGCATCAGGCCTGCCAGCCCCCCTGCTGAGTTATGAGTGTATCTGTGAGTGTGTGTATGTGAGGGGGAGGCAGTGCGGGGGATGGGGTTCAAATGGCATCATGCCCCCGAGTTCATTTGGCCTTCTACTGCTTGATCTGAGCTGTGGCTTCACTTACAAAGAGCTTTGAGCCATTCCATATGGATATGGTCACATGGACTAGCGCTAACACACACTAGCACCAGCGCAAAAAACATACACACTTCCTGTGAGGCAGCGTGGTGGGGGAAGTCCACATGGAAGAGATTGGAGTAAACGTAAGCTGACGACTGACCGCAACGCAACATGGCTTGCCCAAAGACCTACATATAATAAAGGCTTCATGTCAAGAGGTCCTGCCTGCAAAGCTCCCAGCTAACAGGCGATGTCCACTGAACGCACACGGGTGCTCTATTGTGGTTCGCTTAAACACATTATATGCAACATGTTAGAAAGACAAGTGCTGCATTTTTTCTAATGACATTTCAAGAAAAGTGCATACCTGATTGTGTGTTACTCAAATGACAGTCAGAGAGCATTAAGGAATATAAGGTACATAGATAAATTAATGTCATGACTGATCATACATTAAGGTATGATCAGTCATGACATTAAAACCACTGTCAGATGGCATGAATAACACTGATTAGCTTGTTACAGTGGGGGTACACTGCAAAAACTCCTGATCTAACTAAGACTTGCAATCTTATTTCTAGCCTAAAAGTCTTCTTGTTCTTGTTTT
>JBBPDE010000140.1:1303950-1315243 GCA_037974605.1 Nannopetersius ansorgii
TGTGTGTGTGTGTGTGTGTGTGTGTGTGTGTGTGTGTGTGTGTGTGTGTGTGTGTGTGTGTCTGTGTCTGTCTGTCTCCGTTGGGGGACAGCAGCAGTTGCTCTAATGACATTAGTGCAGGGACAGATGTGCTGTGTGTCTGCAGGCTGCAGTCTGGATCCTCAACCACTCTCACTAATCCCATCCCGCTCTCCACCAGAGACAGGAAGAGAAAGCTAATAAATAAATGAGAGGATGCAGGAGGCAAAAATATATATATATATATAAATTACATCCTCGCTTCTCGTAAATCATGTTCCAGAACTTCCAGTAGACAGGAGGGCGGAGCTTCAGAGCCAAGGAGGGGAGACACAGAGAGAGAGAGAGAGAGAGAGGGAGAGACAGAGAAAGACAAAGAGCCAGAGTGCGGGAAGCATTTCCATTCCTCTGCTCGAGTAGGCTCTCGAGGCTTGGCGTCTAGGTGTTTTTAATTGATTTTTGATTAGCTAGACAAAGGGGAGGAGGGTATCCATTAGCACGAAAGAGATAAAAACCAAAGAAAGAGAGAGAGGGGGGGGGGTATGAACTGGATTAACAAATGGGTGGTGCGACACTTCTGACATGTACCACAGGGATGGAGAGATCATCCCTTTCGTTTACTTGCAACCTCTCCCTGCTTGACTGAGTGCATTATTTGGTTTAATTGCTCACAACCCGCTTGGATCGAGGGTGGCCCCCCACTTACGTGGAAGGCAGGAACTTTGTGAAGCCCCTCAACACGAAAATTGTGTAAATGCTCATTAGCACCCACACCTTGAGATGCACACGCACTTGTAAGAAGAAGAAGAGTGCAATTAAAGACGGAAATGCAAAGTGATGAATTAATATTCAATTAAGGTAAGTCACACAGATAGGCTCTGAGTCATCGGCATGTGTATTCATGCAAGATCCCCTCTGTTTAACACATAGAGACTCTGTGATGCACAGGCTTTACACTTGCTGCTGGATTGAGGTAGTTTTGGTGCTTCTAAACTTGCTCCCGAATTCTTCACAGGCAGATCTCATGCTGGCATTTCCCTTCATGTCCCAACTCAAATGATAATGGATCCTCAGTCAGCAGCCCTCGGTTGAGCTGTAACACTCGAGGTGGCCCTACTGAATGGTTTTGAAGTGCCATTCTTGGTCACATTGGGAAGTTTGGAAGTAGCAGTCTACCTCACAAGATGCCCCATATCAATTTCTGACAATGGTTCCATGGTAGAATTCTGACCTGCCAAGCAGGGGGGTCCTAGCTTGTCATAGATCAAAGCAGAGGCCAAATCAGCAGCATCCCAACTCAAATGATAGGGTTGCTTGGTCAGTATCACTGTGTGTTGAGCCATGATGTTCTAAGATGCTCTAGAACCCACTGACCTTGAAGAAAACTGGGGGGTCCTGCTTGGCAGGTGAGAACCTCTCCATTAGAACCACCAAACACAGTTTTATATTTTTACAGGGATCGAAAATTGAACTGGAGCATCCTGGATTTATGCTCGTTTCCCAACTCATAAGATATGGATGGCATTATTAAATGGTTTTGAAACGTTCTTGATAACATTGAACAGTCCGTGGTAGAATGCCTGCCAAGTGGGAAAGCGTTTAGCCACCTTAGAGTGTCCCAACTCAAAACATATATATTCAGCAGCCTGACATTTCAAGCTGTGACAGTCTCGGGAGACCCTAAGCTTTAATCTCTAAGATCCCGTGACCATGATGTGAACAAAAGGGGTCTCACTTGGTAGACTTCTACCATGGAACCCTAAAAACTATTTTATGGAAACTGACCTGGGGAACCTGCATGGCAAGGAATTCTACCTCCAAACCATCCAGTGCAGCCAAGAAGAATCACTAGGCACCGACTGTCACATCCGGGGGGGCTAGTCCCCCTCGGACGGGCATAACCTCGGGGCACTGACCAAAACACAGACCAGGGATCCATGCTGACGTGATTTATTAAAGAAAAACAAGAACGAACATAAACTGGCACGTGGGCCACCAAGAACAGGAATCAGAACTAGAGACAGGATAGCGTGCAGTAAAATGAGGCGATGGACAGATAGTGTGGACTAACACAAACAGGACTTAAATACATGCAGAAATCAGGGGCAAAACACAAACAGGTGAAAACTCAGAAACACGTGACACAAGCACTGAACATGAAACCAAAATAAAAGTCCCCAAAACCCAGAACAGAAAACAGAGCAAAAAACAGGACTGAAAACAACCGAAAAGCAGTGACCCTCACCGGCCACTGGCCGAACCGTGACACCGACCAAGTGTCTGTATTTGGTGAATCAGGAATGAGAACATGTTGACCATGACCTGGAAACCCATTATCTATAGTGTTACACAGTAAAAAATGTGAGTGACACTGATGACATTGCATGTAATAAATCATAAAACCAACCAGTTTGTTGTAACATCTCTGTTTTTAAATGATTAATGAACAGGAACAGTTTGCAGAAATCACTGGTGAAATGACACTCAGTATCATTATAGTAACAGCTCCCATGTTTTCCAAGTGGCGTGTGTCCATGAGGTTCTCTCCAATAATGGGAGATTGTGAGACTGACAACTGCTGCTGCCACCTGTGGCCTGAAGTCAGGCATTAGAAGCCTTGCACAATCTGGGGAGATCTATGTAGGGACCTGACTGTGGCTAAATTGGAAGAATAACTGAGTAAAAAAAAGAAAGTGGCAAAGTTTACAAAAGTTTTTGACTGGCTGCTTTTCCGCTGCTGGTCCTCTGTGTGTCAGACTTTTGATTATTTCTTAACAGTTTTGGTTTTTTTTACAGTCCAGTCATCACTTCTTAAACTGTCTGAGGTAAGTGAACTCTTCCTCCCTTGCAAGAAATAATGTTTATTTTTGCCGCCTGCAGTGTGTTCTCAGCACACATGACACATATTTACATGCTTAACCGGATTATATGTTTGTGGGGGATGGATTTAACAGTACACCCGTTGGTTTTCAGTTCTGCTTATCAGTTCCTAAAAACTACAAATCTCCAAAGACATGAGTGGTTAGGACCAGTTACAGGCAAATATGTCTTGCATGAATGCATTAATATGTATTTAACATTTTATTTAGTATTTCCCTCTGGTTTCCTGCTACTTTTTTGTCTTCATTTTTTTTTACCTTCATGGGATCAGAACAATAAGCAGACCCGGAAATCAAAATTGATAAAAATTCTCACAAGCTCACCATCGACCCCCACTACCTGGACCTCCAGCTTAACGAGGCATTTGTTGGGTTTCGAGATTTCATAGTTGTTCCCATCCTGAAAAGTCCCTGTTCCCACACACATATATCCTGTTCCTCTCTGCTGTCCTCAGACGCCCTCGTTCCGAGATCACGTCTGGTCCCGTGAGACTGCATGTGCACAGACTCGGTTCATTTCAAGACCAAGGACAGCTCCTCTATTTAGATACGTTCCCTCAGCATGTTTAATTTCAGCATTTCAATAGACAGTAACAACAAGTGTGCTACCCTGTAAACCACAGGCCTTCAGATCTTACCCCTGACTTCTGCTGTACTTTAAAAAACATTGGCAGCTCCTCTGAACTGCTGCTGTTTACCTTCACCCCAACATCAGTCCTGAAATTGAGAAGAATGTTGGGGTGAACCAGGTGTGTTTGGATAACAGCCCTCCAGGACTGGATTTGGGCCCCCCCTGGCCTTGAGGATGACCCCAACTGTGTATCAAAGTGACTCTACAGGAATAGGGTTTCAGATAAAGTGGACAGTGAGTTGACACTTACTTATAGGGGGAAGCTGGTGGCCTAGTGGTTAAGGCATTCGCCCTGCAATCAGAAAGTCCAGGTTCGATTCCCAAGACCGCTAGGCACCTCTGACGTACCCTGAGCAAGGTACCGTCCCACACACTGCTCCCTGGGCGCCGTGTTCCTGCTGCCCCCTGCTTCACTGCTTCACGGGATAAATGCAGAGGAAGTATTTCGTGCTGTTCACACTGTGTGCTGTGGTGTGTTCACATATGACAGAATGATCACTTAACTTTCACTATAGCTTCATAAATGATCACAGTCACGTTTGTGATAATCACAGTCATGGTTTCATTAGTATAACAGTTTGAGGTTATCCCCAAGGCCAGGGATGCCCAGATCTGGTCCTGAAGGGCCATTATCCAGTTTAGTTTGGTGATTATCCTCTTCAGCTTGGATATTTGCCAAACACACTTAAAACCTGGCAATTAAGAGCTGAACCCGGTGTGTTCGGACAACGGAACCGGATTTGTGTTGCCCTGCCCTAGGCCTTTGTCAGTGGTCAGCTTTAGACCACAGAGGCACTCTTGGTTAAAAAAAATGTTTTCTGGAACCACTCTCAACCCACAAGGGATCCTGATGTGTGTAAAAACACATACCATTTTAGTGCCAGTGCTGAAAAGGGTCAACTAACCAAATGGCTCATCAGCAATGGTCCTGTGGCCAGAAACTGGTAAATGCTAGATAGTGCAGAAATTCTGACGAGCTGGGAATGGACTACTATGCATAATTACACGCTACTGGAAATGCTGTATTTATTTTTTTCTGTTTTTTTCCACTTTTTCCATATTTTACATGATACCAAAGCGCCAACTGTATTGCAATTTGATGATGAATGGACCAATGGAACTAGAAGAAGTTGGGGTTTATAATAGAGTGGACAGGGAGTGTATGTAGGTTAACATTGCCTGGCCTGCCTGTCTGATTCATTGCTATTTCTCAGCAGAAACAGTCAGATATTTTGGTCATGCTAGATTTGCACTAGCTTATATCTTTAAAACCCATTTCTGCTCTCTTGGGTTTCCACACCAGCCCGAGCTGCTCCCAGCTCACTTAAAACACAAGACGCCAACTTGCAAACGTAGACACATTTGCAGACTTTCTTGCTCACACACACACATACGCGGGCCGCGGCAATGTGCTTTGCTAATATGCGCTGCGCAGGTGGGACGAAGCCTCATCAAGGCCGAGCGGGCCGCTGAAGGAGGAAGAGTGCGGATAATGGAGTGATGATGGTCATAGAGCGGTGTACTGCTTATGGACGTGGGCTTTGGGGGGGCTCCACTCTTCACTAATTGTAGCTTGTGACTAATTGGCGTATTAGCGAAATCCATTCTAGGGCGGCGGCGCGAGCTGTAAGGGACACCCCACAGCTCATTATGCCCTCATGTTCTGGGAAGAAGAGGTTGTTTGAGGTGGGAAAAAAACAACCACCTCCAATTGGTCAGGTGAGAATGGCAATTAAGAAACTGCACCGGTTCTAAAAGCTCAGGAATGTACTCTCTCATATAAGCATAATTTAGCACGGTCTCTGGTGCCCCGACTTTAAATTGCCACTGATCCGCAGCAAATTTCTCAGACTACTCGAAAGAGAGCACAAAATTGATGCAGGAAAGAGGATTGTTTGTGTGTGTGTGTGTGTGTGTGTGTGTGTGTGTGTGTGTGTGTGTGTGTGTATGCGTGTGTGTATATGTTCCCTATTTGTTTTTTTGTCGTTGTTGTTTTCAATACACTTTCAGGACATAATCGGTCCTGACTTTGAAAAACTGAGAAAAACTTTCACCATCAGGACCAAAAACATTGGCTCTGACTTTGAAAAGCTAAGACAGATTTGGGACAAGTCTTATTACTGCCACTATATATTTAGACATATACATTTCAAATGGGATAATATATTACATATATGCTGCCCAGGGACAGCAAAACACTTAGAGGAATTTTGGTAGGTTGACAAATTCTGGGAAGATTCAGAGCTGTCCCAGTGTTTTCATGTGTAGATAATGGCCTTCACTATGGTTCACTAGAGCCCTAGAACCTTAGAAATTACATTTTAACTAGTGGTGGGCCGTTATCGGCGTTAACGTGAGATCTATTCACAAAGTTGGGTTGGGAGCTGGGTCTATACTATGCAAGCTATGATGACTTTCACCTTGATATTTTACGCGGATGTATACCTAGCCGAACTGCACTGTAGGGGGCGAGAGCGAGTCTTCGAACGCGCTAACATGGATGCAGCTATCAAGTCGCCGGGTTTGCTTCAGGAAAATGTATTTTTAAGAAGCTTCCCAATGGAAACCTCGACAAGACTAAGGCTGTCTGCACCTTGTGCAATGCGGAATTAGTACACTGCAAAAACTCCTGATCTAACTAAGACTCGCAATCTTATTTCTAGCCTAAAAGTCTTCTTGTTCTTGTTTTGAGAATAATATACTTTATAAGAGCAGATTGTGTAAGATTATTAAGATTATTAAAATTTAAGGTATTTTTTCCATATAACCCAAGTGTATTATAAGTGTATACACTTATCAAGTGTAAATATCTTACTGCACTGACAGATAATTTCACTTGTTTGTAGTCTAAAGATTTCTTTAATTAGGAAAAATTTCTCAAAACAATCTTTATATACAATGTAAGAGTAAAAACATCTGCTCTTATATGGTATATTATTCTCAAAACGAGATCAAAAAGACTTTTAGGCTAGAAATAAGATTGCAAGTCTTAGTTAGATCAGGAGTTTTTGCAGTGCTTACTGTAGGAGCTGGGAAACCCGTTCTCAAAGACTTACTTTTAGTCATTATTTGGGGAGCACACATATTCTGAATGCCTTCGGCAGAATTCAAATGAGCCGTTTTAATCTAGATTAATTCTAAGATTACAATGAGATTAATCTAGATAAATCTAAAAAAATTTATCTATGCCCACCACTAATTTTAACCCTTTCAAGACTGCTATGGTTCAGTAACTTTGTTTCTCACCACTTCCAAACTGTCTGTAGATCACCCTGTAGTGTGCTGCTTTCTTGACATTGCTGGAAATGCTACTGTTTCGGGTTATCAGGACTGGCAGTAAGTGAGCCTGTGTTTAGTTGAGCCCAGTTAACTAAACTGGTTGATCTGTCTATGACCCTTTCACACATGGTGTGGTTTGTATGTTGGTCAAATTAAATGAGACAAATATGGAAATAAGTCCCATACTTACATATGTATAACATATATGTATAATACATGTGTGTGAGTTCAGGCGTGTTCACCCCGAGGCGTATGCTGTGCTCTGCGACTGTAAAGTACTGCTTCGGTACTGACAGCGCACAGCTCATCTGTGCTTTATGCATGACACATTATCTACCCCTCCGGCTTCTCTTGAGGGCTTTGGTTGCTGAATTTCTATCACATTGCTTATATAATGACTCTGTAAACCCCTGTAAGCCAACTAATCTCTGCAAATACATGAAACAATGGCAGAGTTAAGCCCAATGCAGTAACATTAGAATTAAGGCAGGCGGGGGCAGGCTGATAGGAAACTTTGAAAGATTACATTGTGTCATATTCTAATTTCTTACATGTGAGTTAAACGCTCGCTGTATTTGCCGGGCTGCAGTACAGAGAGCAGCAATGCATTGCAGGGCTTGTAACTGTGCCATTTTGCAAAATTCCGACCTTCCCGTTGAGTATTTTTCCAATGTTTTCCTCTGTAAAGCTCAAAAAGTGCCACACAAATAAGGATAATGACGACTATTATGAGTGTCTATTCTCAAATTGTAGATTTGCGTGTTATGAGCGGACGCAGACTTCCGATTTGAAGAGTTTTAATAGCCGGTTTGGTGTGTTTAAACGTTCGCTCCATGGTTTACTGAGTATCGGATATTTATTGCTGTAGTTTTGGGAGACTTCAACTTCTCCATTATATATGGGCTTCACTCCTCTTGCTTTCTTGTCTAATAATCTCTCAGCCCCGCTCTCTGTCTCTCTCCCCTGTCTGCCTCCCCCTTCAGCTTTCCCCACCCACCCTGTCTTCATTTTTGAGCTTAAGGGCAAGAGAATATTTCCAGTAGGAAAACATTGATCCCACTAAAAACCCTCCCACCCCAAAAACCAATTTACCAGCAGTAAAACTAATATTGTCTTTAATCAGATGCAATTAGGGCTCTGAGTTAAGATCTCCTCCCAATTAAAACTCATTAGGCTCCTCTAATAGCATTAGAGGAGTCTTCTGTAACTGCTGCTCATCTGTGCGGCACGCCGGTGGAGTGTGGGGGCTGGTCTAACACCTCCCCTTCAGCAAATAAGAGTGACCCAGTGGGCTTCTGAATGCACACAATGCAGCTTCCTTACTGACTCCCACAGCCAGTTAAAGCATAGCTACTCTCTATAATTGGACGGGCTGGTGGCAGAGGGCTGGCCGGGCTGGGTATTCTGACTCAGCTGCCTTTTCCTGATCTTTCCATATAATGTTGGAGCTATTTTCTCCACTTTCTCCAAGGCTCTCCCACTTAGCAGCCAACCCATGTCCCATGTGTGGATCAATGTCCCCCATGCTAGCCTCTCCAAGGCTCGTCTGCTAGTGCGAAGGTGGACTTCTAGGCTCATTCATGAAGCTGTGCAGCCACACTATTATGCTCTTTTTCACTCTGTACAATTGGCCCACCTGGGGCTTCAATGCATGAGCAGTGACTGTAGCCAGTCCGAGCTAAAGAGACATCTTGGTGCAAACTATGTGTATCATTACTGTCCAAGCAAAACTTTGTATCTCCATAACAATACATTGGAAGGTATGTGTCATTTGTGTGTAAACGTTTAACCCTTCAAATATGATTTCAACAAATAGAAACAATATAAAACAGTCCGAAACTGGTGTTTATCTCCCACATGTTGACTGTTTGCTGCTGTTTTGCTCTGTGCCACCACTCGGCCAGTCTCCGGACCCCCCTCTGTAGGTTTTCCTGACTCATTTGCGGGTTTCAAAGATCTTGGGCTTTTACCATTTGTTTCTAAGACCCAAAATAAAAGACATTTGGGCATTTTTGTTCTTTATGGGCATTTGCATGTGACACCATTTAGAATTACAATGCTTCTAAGTGATGAAGCCACTAGGAAGCCAAACAAAGTTCAGCATGACATCTCTTTTTTTCGGAGCGTGCTCATGCTGTTTGGAATGAGCTGCAATGCAGGCCAGGCCATCAGAAAAGAGACTGAGTACATACATATCCCATGTCTCAGTCAGTGTGTCTGTACTAGTCCTGTGGGACAGGGACCTGTACAGCAGGACAAGGACATCATCCTACGGACCGAACACGTCGCCAAGCTGAAGGGGAGTCAGCTCCCACACTGGAAAGTGGGGTCGCGACGTGGAAAGGGGAGCGGGACTTCACGTTTGGAGGAAACCATGCACTGCTCATCACCAGGCCACATCCTACAGTGAAGCATGGTGGTGGCAGCATCATGCTGTGGGGATGTTTTTTGGCGGCAGGAACTGGAAGACTAGTCAGGATAGAGGGAAAGATGACTGCAGCAATGTACAGAGACATCCTGGATGAAAACCTGCTCCAGAGCGCTCTCTAACTCGGACTGGGGTGCCGGTTCATCTTTCAGCAGGACAACGACCCTAAGCACACAGCCAAGATATCAAAGGAGCACTCTGTGGCCCAGCCAGAGCACAGACTTGAATCGAATTGACCATCTCTGGAGAGATCTTAAAATGGCTGTGCACTGACGCTTCCCATCCAACCTGATGGAGCTTGAGAGGTGCTGCAGAGGAATGGGTGAAACTGGCCAAGGATAGGTGGCCAAGCTTGTGGCATAATATTCAAAAAGACTTGAAACTGTAATTGCTGCCAAAGACTGTAAATGTATATGTGATTTCTCAATTTTTTTTATTTTTAATACATTTGTATAAATCTCAAGTAAACTTTTTTTTCATGTTGTCATTATGGGATGCTGTGTGTAGAATTCTGAGGAAAAAATTAATTTAATCAATTTTTTAATAAAGCTGCAACATAACAAAATCTGGAAAAAGTGATGCACTTTCTGAATGCACTATATATACACATCCTACATATCAGTAAGTGTGTATATACAGTGAGGAACATAAATATTTGAACACCCTGCACTTTTGAAAGTTATCCCACTTAGAAATCATGGAGGGCTCTGAAATTCACACTGTAGATCCACTGAGAGAGACAGAATGTAAAACAAAAATCAGGAAATCACATTGTATGATTTGTAAGGAATTTATTTGTATTGCACTGCTGCATATATGTATTTGAACACGGTGTTAATATTTGGTATAGAAGCCTTTGTTTGCAATTACAGAGGTCAAACGTTCCCATAGTTCTGGAGCAGGTTTGCCAGTGTGAGTAAGTGTGTATATACATGGCTTGTGTATTATTTCCAACAGTGTTTTGTCTTTTTAGTGGAAGTACTTGTTAGAGTCATAAAGCAGCTGTTACGGTTCGGTTAGGGGCCACTGCTTTTTAGTTAGTTTTGGGGACTTTTATTTTGATGTTAATGTCTGTTTAGTTCATGTGTCACGTGTTTTGGCTTTCACCTGTTTTGGTTTGGTTCTTCATTATGTTTTGTATTTAAGTTCAGTTCATGTGGACCCCTGTTATCGGTCCATCAGCCTTCTTCACCCTTTCTACCTTCTGTTTATGTTCCTGTTGAATAAAAGGAGCGAAACAAAGATGGAAGCCTGCCCTTGTCTGTCTTGGGAAAAAGCATGGCAGCGGGTTAAACCCCGCCGCCATAACAGCAGCAGAGCATCCAAGCAGAAGAAGATAACTTGCTGTTTTCAGAAACCAGCAAGAACATCTTATAAGTATCTAAAGCTACTCTTTATAATCACTTCTGTTTCATAACTAAACCAATGTGTTGAAAAAAAGTAAAGTCCAACACTAACCTCAAATCCTTACCGTAACCATCACAGACGTCACTGCAACACTAAGATTGTGTTACTTGTAGGAAGGGAGCTTTGGTATAGAAATGCCAAACTGGAGGTAAACTCTATACCTACACCTAACCCTAAGTGCCACTGAAACTAGTGTTACATTGTGATATTTTTAAAACAGGTATGTTTACATAGAAATACCTCTAGAGAGAAAAGAACAACTAAAAATAAAGTCCAAATAAAATCAAAGATAGCTCTGCTTGTGTATTAATACTATAAATTAATAACTGAAGACATTTACGAGTAACACAAAGAGTGGTTTAGAGAGTTCTTCTCCATGCCGAGTCTGTTGTTCCACACAAATACTGATATGAGTAGTGTATTAGTAGTGATATTTTAAATGGTAAGCTTATACATGCTATAATATGATGAGATGATTTAGCACGTAATTAGAAGATAGGCATGAACATAATGATAGTGCAGAATTTTCAAATAGGAGTCGGGCTGCATCCGAAATCGCATAATACTTGAGTAGGTACTACATTTGAATTAGAACATACTGCTCTACCGTTAAAACAGTACGTACTATACAGTATGAATGAGGGCAGTATG
>JBBPDE010000140.1:1387519-1395872 GCA_037974605.1 Nannopetersius ansorgii
AAAAGAACAAGAGAGAGAAAAGGAAAGAGGAAAATAGAGAGTGAAAGAACGAGAGAGAGAGAGAGAGAGAGAGAGAGAGAGTGACTGACAGCTGAGTGTGAGAAGCAGTTCTCTGGAGATTTGACACATGGAGAGCTTCGGTGTCTGTAATCTTTACCCTCCGTGTGCAGCATGGCTTAGAGAGAGAGAGAGAGAGAGAGAGAGAGAGAGAGAGGGATAGATGCAGTCTCTGTGTCAGAGGGGTGAAATTTAAGACAGCGTCTCTGCTGAATATTTTACTAAGTTCTCTCTCGTGCTTCGTAATGCGTCAGGCTGGCGGTCAACTGGATTCCCACCCCGTGGCCGCCGGCACATTTTTAGAATTCTCACACAGAGGAGGCGGGGGAGAGCATCATTAGAATGTCTAATTACTCTCTCTCTCTCTCTCTCTCTCTCTCTCTCTCTCTCTCTGTGTCTCTCTCTCTCTCTCCCTCTCCTCGATGAGCGTTGATTAAAGTCGTACTCTGCATTAAAATTTTAAAGCTGCACCCACCCGTTGTGTGCAGGAGCGTCTCGTGCTCGACATACAGCGACGAGTTCAAAGGAAACCGCAGCACCGCGCGGTGAAATAATCATCACCGAGGCTTTATGAGGTGCTTTATAAATTATGGATCACTGTCAGAGGAGAATCGCACCGCTCTCTAAACATCCACTCATTCCTACCGCCCTCTAATGGATGAGAGTCATGGGACAGGCGTGGTGACCATGGGGGGTGCTGGTAATGAGGGACTTTTCTCTCATCAGGATCCTCCCATCACTTCAGTTTTACATGAACCTCGATTAGTTCTCCTAAGAAATGTCTGCTGTCTCTGTGCAGCGGTCAGGCACTAGTGCCATGTACTGATATCCACCACTTCATAACCCTTTTATTAACGGCTGGTTTTAATGGGTGGGTGGAGGTGGCTCAGTGGGTAGGATTGCCTCTGGACCAAGAGGTCATGGGTTCGAATCCTACCTTCAGCACCACCACTGGGTCCCTGAGCAAGACCCTTAACCCCAAGTTGCTCCAGGGAGAGACTGCCCCCTAAAGTTAGGGAATGGAAGTCGCTTTGTATAAAAGCGTCTGATAAATGCTGTAAATGTAATGGAAAACAATTATCAAAAATTTTGGGTGCTGCACAACAGCGGAAAACTGGCTGGCCTTTCAATACAATCTACGTCAAATGGTCACTAAGAAGGCGGAGCATGGCAATGGCAGCTTGATGTCCATTTCTTGGCCTTGTAGTGTAGTGTGACATAGATTTGCCAGTGCTTTGAGTAATTGTTGAATTGCATTTTTTACAAATCTGCATTTGACAGATATGTTTTAATGTATTCAAACTCAAAGCAATAGTTCAGTAGCACTGAAATATTCAAATAAAACACTATAAAAGGAGAAACAAGCTGGTATATCTCATAAAGCTCCTTTTGATTCTACAGCCAGGTTTTCTACATGAATGTGATTTTCTGTTTGATTGTAAGGGTCAAAACAGAAGAACTGTTGTTATAGACTCATGCTTTGTTATGTGCGGATGTTTTAAATTTTACATTTATGCTACTGTTCTTTACTCAGACAGTTATAAAGGTGTTGGTACATGTAGATTGTTTTGAAAATTGAATTCTTAATCAATCTCTTTCTCTCTTTCCCTTTGCTCCATAGGAACCTTCCGTGACCCAAGTAAGACCTATTTCTTTCATATTTTTCTATCCAAAAGGACTGTATCTTACTGGCTAATTATACCTAAATCGTTTCGCATGTGCAGTGAAGCCTTGTGCGTCTACGTACACATTTCCACTCTCTGATAATAACTATTTTGTCTTTCATAAACCTATTAATCTTGTGGTGGAAGCTTCTTTCCCCCGTTATTGATTTAATCCCAGATTCCTTTGCTGTGAATCTCCGTCTTGATTAAAAAAGGTAATGAAGTGTTCACGCCACCCTCCCTCCCCCCACCTCCCTACCCTCTCTTCTTCTCTCCTTTTCTCTCCGGCACTCAGAAAGCACCCTGTCTAGGAACCGGGACCACGGAGGCATGGAGACTCTTCCACTGAACGGCAACTTCAACAACAGCTATTCCCTGCGTAGTGGCCCCGTTGGTCCAGGTGGCCCGGGTGGCGGCAGCTGTGACTTCCTGGGGGGAGGAGAAAGCCCCCCTCCCCTTCTGAACCCACGCGGGGCGGAGACTCTGGGCGGAATCCGGCGCAACCTGTCGGATGCCGCCGCCTTGGAGAAGATGATCATCTCTGAGCTGGTGCACAACAACCTGAGAGGGGGTGGAGTCGGAGCCGGGGGCGGGGACAGGTCTTGTGGCAGCCTGGCGCGAGGACATGGCCACGCCCACACCGAGAGGGGCATGGCCAAGCTGGTACCAGGTCAAGAGGAGGACGAAGACTTTCCACAGCGGGACGGCCATGGGCAGCGGACACCGCAAGACGTGGAGTTGCTCTACAAGGCGCTGGAAGAGCCACTGCTGCTCCAGCAGTGCCGCGCCCAGTCCGTGCTGTACCAGAGCGATCCGGAGGAGAGCGAGAGCTACACAGCTGAGAGCCTGGGCCACAGCGGCCACAGCGGCCACAGTGGGCACAGGGGAGCCCCGGAATCGCCTGCCCGGGACTCGCTCTACACCAGCATCACCAACCTGCGTGACTCCCCGCCTTACCCAGACAGCAGCCCCGAGCCCCTGGAGGTGGTGCCCCGCTCGGCCCAGCCACCCCAGGAGCTCTACTACAGCTCGGGACGTCCAGCGCTGGGCTCCCGCGGGGCGCCCATGCAAACCTTCTACCAGCCGGCGGCTACCAGGAGACCCAGCGGCGATGCCCACCCGGCCCCAGAGCCCCCGGCAATCCTTGGAGCGGAGGGTGATGGACAGATGCAGCTGGTCACCAGCCTGTGACGGACAGGACATTCCGGCATGGGAAGAGGGATCAAAGAAAAGGTGGAAGAACGAGTGCACGCAGCGAGGGACGATGCTTTCCGTACCCTCACCAACACCTCTCTCGCGACCCTGCCTCCAGTCATGTTTTTTTCCCTTTGGTTCTTTCAAAGAGGTCAGGGAAGGTGTTAACAGAGACACTTTAGAGAGGTTGCTTGGTCTCCGTGGCAGCAGGACGTAGGCAGCTCAGCAATGGACCTACTTTCTCCCCTGCAGCACACACACACACACACACACACACACACACACACACACACACACACACACACACACACAGCCTCAGTTGACTCCCCTGCCATCCTAGTCTCCCTCAGCAACTGAGGATATTTTCAACTACCCCATCTTTGAATTAAGTTTATGATACCTGTATGTTTTTTCCCTTTTCGGTTCCTTTCGTCTACCTTTCGCTCCCCCTCATTATTTGCTGAGAGCTGTTATACGAGGAGAAGAGGGGGGTATTGCCGTTCTGCTGCAGCGTGAAAAGAAAGCACTCTGTCTGAAAGCTCTTCACTGTTGCCAAAAATACCGTTTTTGAGCCAGAACACAAACTGGAACACACACGTACACACACACACACATACACACACACACACACACACACACACACGCGCGCACACTCACACTCACATAAGTGCTTGATACTGAACATCAGACCATGAACAACATGCGCCCATGAAAAAGGAACAAGGACTATTATTCAGAAGCAGGTAGCTGGAAGCTGCCTCTGTGGAGTTGCCTTTTATTCCCCCTCACACTCTTTCTCTCTCCCTCTCTCTCTTTCTCTCTCTCCCTCTCTCTTTCTCTCTCCGAAAGGACTCTCATGTACAGAACTACCGCTGAGACTTGGCACATGCGTCAAGCTAACTAGCTAGCCATAGCTACATTATCCAAGGGACTCTGGAGCGAGACGGACGAAGGCTTTTCGCATTTTGTTCGTTTCAGACCTCGCAGCGTGCCGGAGGTGGGCGGAGAGGAGACTGAGTGCCCGCGGAAGTTTTTAAAGTGGACAGTGGGTGTCTCCCCTGCCACTCGAGGGCTTGGAGAACTCCTAAAAAGGTTTTTTTTGTTTTGTTTTTTTTTTGTTTTGTTTTTTTAAACGAACCTTCAACGTTCTCCAAGCCCAAAGCCTGTACATATATACACACACATATACACGCACACACACAAGCAAGTTCTAACATCAATCCTATAGTGTAAATAGAAGCAAAAAAGCAACAAAAGAGTATCAACAACTACAATGGGAACTGATTCCTTGTACCACAACAACAAAAGAATCCAAGCGAGTGGAAAAGAAACAAACAGGAAAAAAAAAAAGAAATAAAGTGAAATGTTTGGGAATTTGTGACCTGAATGACACAGCCTCTCTCTCACTCTTTACTTCACTCTCTCAGGCTCTTGGCCGCCTCGGCATCGTAACTGGGAAAAGTGTGGACAGAGAGGGAGGGAGAGAGAGAGAGAGAGAGAGAGAGGAAGGAAGTTTTTTGCATAAGCAAAGAGCTGACCCTGGCACAATTTTCTGTATTATAACCCATTCCATGTTGGTAGACCTCAGACCTCTTACATTCCCGGACCATTTCATGGCAGTGAGGGTGGGGGAGGGGACGGGTGGGGACACGCTCGTGCCTCGGGGGTTGGGTGGGGCGCTGGTGAATCGTGGGTTTATCGACAGCAGCCATAATGTAGTACTGGTTGTGTCTTGTTAGACTGATGTAATAGATATCAGGTGACTAGATTTTCAGCTACTTAGGACAGAAATATATATATGAATATATATCTTTGAGACGGGACACAAGTCAAATAAGAATCATTTCATGAGTGGGACTTTTTCTCAGTGTTCTTTTTCCGAGTGCGTCAAGTTACGATGTGCGTGAGAATGTTTGACAGCACTTGGGGGGAGGGGTCACATTTTTACTGAATCAAAATCTATAGAACAAAGAAACACAAATGGAGTAATGTAGTATTGAGAGAGTGTGTGTGTGGGTGTGGGTGTGGGTGTGTGTATGTACTCAAACAGTGTGTATGTGCTTGTACTTCAGAGGCTATTTTTGGCAGGATAGCTGGACCCTGGACAGGAAAAAAAGGAATATATATAAAATAGAACACTATATTAACTCCCGTCTCCATGCCTTCGTCAAGAGGTGTTGAGAAAACTGTCATTGCCATGGAAACTGGGACCATCAGGTGGCCTGACCGGGTTCCTTATCGACTTGTTAGAAAATTGTCAGGTCACCCAGTCTTAACTAGGAGGAGACTGAGCCTTCGGGGGTTGGCAGAGAACGTTCAGGCTAGTAATTCATTGCAACTTGTAAACTCGGGTCATATGCCTGAGCTTACCTCTTGCATTGAGGACTCTGTTAGTTGTTTGAGAGCTCCTTGTTGTGTATAAGGATGTTTACAAGGTGTTTTTGAACACTGTCAGTGTTTGTTAGGCAGGTGCGCGCTCTGAGCTGGAATCGGGCGTCGGGGTGAGCTGCTCCCTTGATGACTTAATTGCTCTTCTGCTACAGTGAACATAGGCAGATGTTCTTATGGGTGTCTACTTATTCGCACATGATGTAAGGATGTGTGCCACGGGGGCAGGGTCACGGTTTCACGGAACTGAAACATAGAAAACGAAGACGAAAGAGAAAGGTTGCGTTGTAGTATTGAGAGAATGGCTAGAAGTGTTGTTCTTGTGGTTACTTCTGTTTTGAGTCTGCAGTGCTACAAAACAGACTTCCTTTCTTGACTCATCAGATTCTGGGCTTGTGCATGGATGGTTACCCATAAACCCCCGTCTCGTTTAATGTGCGGTATAACAGCAGATTTATTTCTGGATATTTATGTGTTGATTATTTATTTGCGCATTTGTTTATTCATGTTCGGGTATCCGCTCGGCCGTCTGCCCGCCCGAACAGGAGCGAGACAGAGAGACAATATGCATGTTTCATGGCAGTCTGGGGAACAGTGGGCATCAATATAAGAGCAGTGTTGAGGCAGGGCTGTGTTTGGAGCTCTGTTTGAAGTGGCGGGGCACAGACACCTGCCCTTCACTCATAAATAGAGAGGAAGATGGTAATGCATCTTCAACATGCCATCATTCAGTCACAGCATCGCCTTTCACTCTCTCTCCCTCTGTCTCTTCAGCTTCTCGGAGTCTTCTTAGGGGACGTGTGTGCAATACAGGGCATGGGCGTATTAATGTCTATTCTGTGTATGTGTGTGTACTTGCACGTGGGTGTGACCTGCACATTTGCTTCCTTTGCTTTTTATCGCAGAAGTGGCCGGTGTACCGTCTCGTCTAGGCTTTGAATGGTCAGCAAAGTGTGACCATTTGAATGTATCCTTATGGTAAGGTCGCAGCAAAAGAGTGTCACTGAAGGATGCCCGCTCACGACACATTCTCGGCCCTCTCCACACCTGCTGTAGCAAACACTCTCTCTCTTTCTCTCTCTCTCTCTCTCTCTCTCTCTCTCTCTCTCTGTCTCTCTCTCTCTGCCCTGGGGGGGAGACTGTTTACCGCCTCCTGCGTCCCTTGGGAAGGCCGATGTGCGTCACACTGCGTGTCTCTCTGCGTCCTGTCTAGCTCTTTCTCTCTCTCTCTGCCCCTATCTCTCTTGCTGGCAATGCTTTATGTTCCACTGTAGACACTTTGTTAGGTGCTCCAAAAGGTACAGGGAACAAAAACAAAAAGTGAAAGCAAGTTATTACACCCTAAAGCCATTTTTTTTTCATTAAAACTGAAATGTATTGCTTTGTAATAATAAATGACATCAGACTTGCTGAAATGTTAACACTTTTTTCAATCTGTCATTATTGTGGTCAGTCCAACAAATCTACACCCAGTGGTGGTGTAGACACAAGAACATAGTTGTAAGACGACCTGGTTATTATTACTGGTCTACCAGTAGCTGACGATTAGTCATTTGGAAAAACTGCAACAGTCAAATCTTATCAAATTTGGGACAAAATAAAAGAATGGAATGTTTTTTTTAACCTGCTTGTACAACCAGAACCGTTGATGCAAGTTAATTTAACTTCTGCTAGCCTGTCTAGGATGTTTTCAGTGTTTTGTTAGCACTTTTCTCACCCTGACTTTCATTTTATGCTTCTCAAACGCAGGATGAGTTCAGATGTTTATATGCGCAGATAATTATTCCATCCTCTCCTCTGTTTTCATACTCTCTGTGTCTGTGTGTGTGTGTTGAGGCTATTAGATCAGACATTTATACGTTAGTTTGCCCAGCTCTTTTGTAATCGAGTCACCAGGCTTCATTGAGACACAGTGAAAGGAATAGAGACCAGAGTGGTATTACTTTTTTTTTGCACCGTAGTGCCCACCTTATTTCCCTCCCAAATTTTCCAGGGGGGTGCACTCTTTCAAAAATGTTACTCTTTAAAATAAGGTTAAAGGGAAACTCCACCAATTTTTCTAAATTTCTGTGTACTTATGTTACATTTGATGGGAAATCTGGAAGTCATCATAACAGTGTTTCACCTCTCTCAAAGCAGCATCACTGACAGTTTTGACAAATATGCTGCCTGTTGTCTTATGACACCTTTTGGGATTAGCTTTTGGCCTAAAATGTATTTTAAAGGAAATGAATGGCGTAGAGGTACATGCAGGGTGTTGTGAGGCAGAGTGTTCAAATAAACCATGTATTCTGTGACTATAAACATTACATATAAAAGCTCAGAAGACCTGTAGAGTGGGTTTTATACTAAATAAAATGACTATATTTGTGATGTCAACATTATTCTGTCTGGTTCCATTCACCGCCACTGTAAAAAAGAGCTGAAGGGGTTAAGGACTCTACAACGGACTGAACCACTCTGAAAGGCTTTGTTTATGCAGAAATTTTGAAAAACAAATGGTGGAATTCCACTTTACTGTTCTGAACTTGTCTGGCATGAAATGTTTTTCATTTGTTCTGCACAGAAATCATACTTTCCCAATTCTGCTCCAGAGCTTCTTTCTGGTATCTGGTTAGATGGAAATAAATCAACACGTGATTAGAGAATGTCATTCTTCTAAAATTGGGTACTGTGAATGTATCAGGACTATCGGAATAACAATAACATGAAATCAGTCATGCTACATTTACTCAATAACAAGAATTTAAGAACTGGTAAAAATAAAATCGCTTTAAGTGTGATTTTGTTCCCATTTTTGATTACAGTCAGATACACTTACTGTAAAAAACACTTTTTATTTCAAGTTTAAGGTTTACGTTCAACCAAATGCATCTTCATCACACGTTAAGGCCTCATCCACATAGACATTTGAAATGAACGCTCTCTGAGCGCTCTCCACGTCAGCAAGGCGTTCGACTGGCGTTAGTCTGATGCCCGATCTGTAGTTCCGTGTATTCACCTGTGGGGGCAGTA
The DNA here is from genome assembly GCA_037974605.1 of Nannopetersius ansorgii. Lineage (NCBI taxonomy): Eukaryota > Metazoa > Chordata > Actinopteri > Characiformes > Alestidae > Nannopetersius > Nannopetersius ansorgii. The sequence goes on from JBBPDE010000140.1 coordinate 1,395,838, forward strand.
ATTACTCTGTCCAGAGTGTTCACACGTGCGTCATC
>JBBPDE010000140.1:1610415-1623279 GCA_037974605.1 Nannopetersius ansorgii
CACTGAACCGCTTGAATTCCAATACAAACAAACAGAAAACATGGGGGGTTCTAAAACTTTTGACCGGTAGTGTATATTACCAACAAATCCAAAGCAGAAAAACATTAACACTATAAAGACTAAGCTTTTACTCACTTATCTCATGTGATATCACCATCGCAACACTCAACAACAGCCAATGTGATGAAATAGTGAGTGCATTTAAAGTTAAAAGACGGTCTAGAATTTGACTCTGCATCACCACCCAACCAGTTAATAGGAGTCAGACCTGCACTGTTTCAGATTCTTTCATCTTAGAAAGGAAGCTTTACTTGATATATTTAATTCATAGTTGTTCACTCTACAGATTTACAGTGTTTAACAAGAACCAAAATCTACAGCTTATGAAATAATTTAGTGGTGTGCAGAAACATTTGACTGATAGTGTAGACTGAACATTCAAAAGTATCCAGACATCCCCTTCGAATGAACAAATCACTTTCTTTAAGGGGTTCAGTTGAGCATCCGCAGCTTGTATAGTCTCCATTGAAAAGCATATGGTGCAGCCGGATGCTAAGCTAAGTGTCAGCTTGTGGGGTGTAAAGGCCCTCAGCACTGGGCTCTGGAGCAGCAGAACGGCATCCTTTAGAGAGAGTTGGAGTGGATCCAACATAAGTACCCTACTGCTCTCATGGCTGAATGCAGTCAAATCATCACAGTAATGTTCCAACAGCTGGTGTAAAGCATTCCCAGAAGAGTAGAGAGTGTTACAAACTCTCTATTTATACCCTTGAATACTGACAAGGTGCTGTAGTCTAGGTTTAAACCCTGTCCAGTAAAACCAGGGACGTCACTAGGTCGGAAAGACAAGGGGGGCTTAGCCTTAGCCCCCAGGGCTGTAGGAAGGAATTAGCGTGTACAGAGGGCTGAACACTTTTCACCAAACCTCTCCTTTCACTTAAGGACACAGTAAAGTTCAGCAGTGAACAGTTATGGACTCTCATAGTATTGTTCTGCTGAACTGAGTACAAACGGCGCTACCAGAGAAATATTACTGAACGGGCTCCGGTTGCTACTCGCTAACAAGCAGCGCCGTGTAGCTCCCCTGGGTCCTAATGCCCGCCTGCTACCTACAGCAGCTTCAACAGCCACTACATCATTTTAATTCAATGAGAGCTAGACTTATTATTTTTCATTTCAATTCATAGTCTTGTTTCTATTTGTAAAGTGCGTATCTGGACATATAATTTAAAAATAGTAGAATAATTACTGTATATTTAGGATGGCTTGGGATCATTTTGTGGGCGCTTCAGACCCCCCAAAATAGACCCAACAACGCCCATGAGTAAAACCAACCCATTCTAAATATATACACTGATCCACCATAATACCAAACAACTTGCTTAATATTGTACAGGTTAAAGTGACCAGCAATTTTGTCCATGTTCATGTGTTTTATTATGTATGAATTACTTGTTAAGCCGCAAATCAGTGGCAAAGTTTCTGTTCTGTAGGACAACGCCCTAACCAATAGGCGGCTGGATGGCCTAGTGGTTCAGGCGTTTGCCCTGCAATCAGAAGGTTGTGGGTTTGAATCCCAACGGCTAATGTCACCACTGAGGTACCCTTGAGTAAGATACACCCCCCCCACTGCTCCCCAGGCGCCTCGTTGGCAGCAGCCCACTGCGTGACTGGGTTAAAATGCAGAGAAAAGTTCACATTGGTGTGTTCATGCGTGACTATACGAGTTAATAAATGAACTGTATGTCCGTTAATTTGCAGGTGAATAGTGGAAGCGGACCAATATCTGTACATATCTCATATCTGGGTCTTAAAAGCACTGTAACAAAAACAGCTTGTTCAATTCTAACCAGGGCTGTGCTGCTCTGACACTCAGTACAGAGGGAGTAGAGAGCCTTTTCGGATTCAAAGCTCGCCCAGAAAAATGTAACAACTTAGACTAAGGCAGTATCTGTATTGGAAGCTACTCAAAGTGGAGGTGGAGTTTGTTGCATGTGTTGTCTTTGTCTCATTACACTTATCCCCCTCCCCCACAGACCCAACCGCCCCTCCAAATGCTACTGTGACTCCCGGCAATGAGGTGAGTTGCTCACTGTGAAATCCATCATACCAAATGCAACACACATGGATATACAGTTATAATTAACCTTTACTGTGGCTGAGTCACGGTGTCGTAGTGGCCACACACACACACACACACACACACACACACTCACTTGATCTTCCCCTATGTCCTCCTAACACATTGTATATACACTGATCTGTTCTGCTTTAAACTAAATACTCCTTTATTTATTATTACATATGACACATTCTCTGTCCTGCTGCTGCTATATTTGCAGTTATATTTATTGCTGCCCTTCCTCTATTCTGCATTTCTGAAGTTTTGCACTCTAGAATACAGTGTCTGTCAGAATACTCCGTTCATTCAAACTAGTACTGTAATAGCTGTCTGCACAAATTGTTATCTTGCCCTGTTGATTTGTTGCTCTCTTGTTCTCTTTGCACTCTGCTGTGTTTCTGTTTTTGGTCTTGTGTTGGTCCTGGAGAAACTATGTTTTTTTTTTTTTTATTTCACTGCGTACTGTGTGTGTGTAAATGACAACGAACCTACTTGACCTGATATCTCTGTGTCCAGGGGCCGAACGTCGTGGCGATCGTGGTGCCGATCGTGGTGTTGATCGCGCTGGTGGCGGCGGGGATACTGATCTTCCTCTTCTGTGTGGTGAAGAAGAAGCGGCAGACGGAGGGAACGTACAGGCCCAGCGCTGAGGAGCAGACGGGAGCGAGGAGCGTGGAGGCGCCCAACACTCTCAAACTGCCCAAGGAGGAGAGACTCATCTGATAACACTGTAATGACTCCTCTGTCAACACGGGCGTGCCTGGAATTGACACTACACTGAAGCACACGGCTCTACTGTAGATGCCTTAGCACCCTCCCTGTACGCCTTACTCTGGGAATACACCCGTCTGACTGTCCCATACAACACTACAGAGATCTGAGCTGCCTAACTGGTTATCAGTCCTGGTCTAAACAGACAAAGACTGAGCAGTGTGTCCTGTCTTTTGACCACGTGAGACGCACTCAAGGGTCCTGATCATAAGGTACATCACACTGTCTGTACATTTCCACGATGCTTTCGGAAGCTTCGTTCCAGATCGCTCTGTTTTGCCTGCTGCTGAAGACTTTTTATATATCATTTTTATGATCTTATTCCTGTTTAAACATGATCGTTATATGGTACGGTTTGGAAATCTAAGTTAGCGTTGGAGTCACGTGTTAGAACCACTATCGTCAGAGATGATCCGCGTTATTTACCGAGAGTGATTATCGACCTCTAAATAGGGAAAGGACCGAGAACTTCTGCGGCTCAGTCTGTGAACCGCGCCTAGAAATCGCACTCGTTTGATCCAACGGATAATGAATATACTTGAATTACTGTCGTAGCATTAACGTCTTTTTCAACTAATTATCTTAGCATTTCGTCCCCCGTCCTGCCGTCCCACAGTCGGTTAGTCAGGTTACGTTTACGTATGTCTTTATTTTGGCAAGCAGCCAAGCCAGTGTCAATAATAAGACACACCTTCATACCCAGGTCTACAGGATTTGACTAGATTTGTACGCTGTGTGTTTCTGGAAGGATCGCTTGATTGCTTGTTTAAACACACAAATCTGAATCTGATAAGAAATGTAAATATGATTAGCGATGGGAATCAGATTTTACTGATACCAGTGTTGATGCAGCTAATCGATACTGATACTCACTGATACCTTACACTGATTCTATTCATAACTTGGTGCAAAAAGTAAAGATATCACGTGAAGTTTTTACTTTCTAACAAGCGAAACTGTTTCGGCTGTATTCGTACTAAGGGTAGAGCCACTAATCCACGTCAACAATTTGAAAACGGCGATATTAAATGCCTTAATGCTGTATAAGTGGCACCGTTTGTCGAGGAGCTCATCCAGTCTTCTGTATTGATCAGTCAGGAACTGACATCAGTGAAATACTGCTTCTCGATATCCATCCCTAAATGTGTCTCGGTCATCCTGACAGGACAGCTAAAGACATTTCATGTTAAGAAACTCCACTAATTTCTACACTAATTTGTGCTAAAAATGGTATTAAAAGAATAATAATATAGTCGTTTGTATTGTCAGTTCATTTCATGCTTGAGTCAGTATATCATCCACCAACATGGTTAGAGGATGCATTAAAGAAATAAAAAACGAATGAGTGCTATTGGGGTAATAATTAGTGAATCTACCTGGAATATGGTTTTTATACCCACACACCCAGTCGGGTTTACTGAAAATGGGCACATTGTGCAGTCGCCAGGTCTCTAAAGCTACAGTTTGACATGAACTCAGGGACATCTATTTGAAAGCTGTGCCAGAAGAAGCTTCTACACAAATGTTAGAGTTCACTAGCTGCTATTGGAACTGGGTTCTGTGGTGAAAACAGAGCTTTCTGGTAACAAACACTCAAGGTTGGTTCGACGTGGTTTTGTTTTTCCTTCAAAGGCCCTGGGGACGTCGTTAGAGTACATGGTCTAACGAACTCTTAAATGAAAATCTGCCTGCGTCTTGGAGAAGCTAAAACTGGGTCAGGGTAGGAGCTTCTAAAAAGACAATGACCTAAACCATATGCTCAAATCTACACAGAAATGCTTTAATGACCACAGGTTCAAGCTCGATGTGGCGAGTCTCCTGACTTAAACCTAGTTTAAAACCTATAGGAGGAGATGAAGAGCATACAGAGAACCTCAGACCTTGTAGGATCTTAAGGGAGGTCTCAGATTGTTTCTTGTTCTATCTCATCAAACATTAAAGAAGACTCACCTGCTTGTTTTTCACTCAAAGGTTAGATTTTCTCACGTTTCAAGGTTGTGAAATTAACCAGAAATACATTCATTTGCAGCCATTTGTATTTTATGTACTGAATCTTGTATGTGGACATGTGGATGGGTGAAAAGTCCACTCCCCCCATTTTCTGTTCTGGTTCGTTGCTAGATGAAGGCCGTAAACAGCAATGAAAGAGGGATTAGCATCATCCAGGGCAAATCTGCAATACAGATGCCCCATGCTAGCCAGCGCTGAGTGTTGTGTTGCTACTGGCTCAGTACAGCGAGGTATTCAGGACAGTGAGTGACTACTAAGTTACCTTGTAGCATTTGGCAGAATTGCTAAAGAATGTCTGAACAGTGTGTTTTAAGCTGAAAGGGTCTGTGTTGAAAGTGATTGTTCATTTTGGGAAACACTGCCCACTAGTGGTGGCGGTTGATTTTCACAAAATGCCTTTCCATGTAGTGATTGTATAGATGCACTGAAATGTCAAAATATCACAAATTCTCTGTAACACATGTAGACAAAAAGACAAAAGAACGCTTGGGGTGTAGAATCAGCCTTTATTCAGACTGCATTGGACTGAAGTTAAATTACTCTCAAATCTGAAGGCTTCACAGTTAAAACCACCTGCTTTTCTTTTCCACAAGGCAATGTGTGGGGGAGATGATGCAGTGTATACACAACGCACGAAAACACAAAGTCAAACTGAAAAAAAGCTGCACGATTGATTTAAATGTCACTTCTCTTAGGAAGACCATGATCAGAGAAGATGTCCAGACATGTGTTTGTGATGGAGGGGGAAGATGGAGAGGGATGATGGATGGGGCGGTGATGTGGCGGGCCAGCGTCTGGCCGCTGGTTGAGATTTAGGCGACCTCCTCTTCGCCCTCCTCCTCAAATTCGCCCTCCTCGGCCGTGGCGTCCTGATACTGCTGGTATTCGGACACAAGGTCATTCATGTTGCTCTCCGCCTCGGTGAACTCCATCTCGTCCATGCCCTCTCCGGTGTACCAGTGCAGGAAGGCCTTGCGGCGGAACATGGCGGTGAACTGCTCGGAGATGCGCTTGAACAGCTCCTGGATGGCCGTGCTGTTTCCGATAAAGGTGGCTGCCATCTTCAGGCCTCGGGGTGGGATGTCGCACACGGCTGTCTTGACGTTGTTGGGGATCCACTCCACGAAGTAGCTGCTGTTCTTGTTCTGGACGTTGAGCATCTGCTCGTCCACCTCCTTCATGGACATGCGGCCGCGGAAGACGGCGGCCACCGTCAGGTAGCGCCCGTGGCGCGGGTCGCAGGCGGCCATCATGTTTTTGGAGTCAAACATTTGCTGTGTGAGCTCAGGCACGGACAGGGCGCGGTACTGCTGGCTCCCCCTGCTGGTGAGGGGCGCAAAGCCAGGCATGAAGAAGTGCAGACGGGGGAAGGGCACCATGTTGACGGCCAGCTTGCGCAGGTCGGCGTTGAGCTGGCCTGGGAAGCGCAGGCAAGTGGTCACGCCGCTCATGGTGGCCGAGACAAGGTGATTGAGGTCTCCATAAGTGGGTGTGGTCAGTTTGAGGGTGCGGAAGCAGATGTCGTAGAGAGCCTCGTTGTCGATGCAGTACGTCTCGTCGGTGTTCTCCACCAGCTGGTGCACGGACAGGGTGGCGTTGTAGGGCTCCACCACAGTGTCGGACACTTTGGGCGACGGCACCACGCTGAAGGTGTTCATGATGCGGTCGGGGTACTCCTCTCGGATCTTGCTGATGAGGAGGGTGCCCATGCCAGAGCCGGTGCCTCCACCCAGAGAGTGGGTGAGCTGAAAGCCCTGCAGGCAGTCACAGCTCTCAGCCTCCTTACGCACCACATCCAGCACGGAGTCTACCAGCTCTGCTCCCTCTGTGTAGTGGCCCTTGGCCCAGTTGTTTCCAGCACCACTCTGGCCTATAAATAGAAACAGTATGTAGATGTATGCACGTAAATACCAACCACGCTTACTCAGTCATTGTGTGTGTATTTAAAATAACTGGTGCAATGCATCTCTACGTTTTTCATATTTTTGAATAAATTCAAAACAACAACTGGACAAAATTTCTGTTTACTTTAACTCTCATTATAATTATAATTTTACTGTTACTGTTTTAGAGATGCAAGGTTTTGTTCTGAGAGTGACAACACATGAATTATTAAATAACAAATAGGTAAAGAATAATAAAACACTGCAGTAAAAAAGACTATTTGTTTTGAATACCTGAAGAAAAAGGACAATATACAGATTCTTAATGTGACTAGACAAATAAACGCCTTTCTCACCGAACACAAAGTTGTCCGGTCTGAAGATCTGTCCGAAGGGCCCAGAACGAACAGAGTCCATGGTGCCGGGCTCCAGATCCACAAGGATGGCACGGGGGACATATTTACCACCTGCACAGAGAGGAAACGTTTACAAGCCGTCTCAAAAATATCCATCCAGAAATGATCAAGCCACTGTCGTTGCTTGAACATTTTTGCTGCACAAAATAGTGTCATTCCTGAAAAAACCATCAATGCCTAATTAATAATCCCATGCTTTACGGCTTTAATTTGATAGAGCAGATGTGAGTGGAGGCGGCGGTACCTGTAGCTTCGTTGTAGTAAACGCTGATCCTGTCTAGCTGCAGATCACTGTCTCCATGGTATGTTCCGGTTGGGTCGATGCCATGCTCATCGCTGATCACCTCCCAGAACTGGGAGAGGAATCGTGGAGCAGAGAGAGAAAAGGGCGGAGGAACAGAAGAGGTGGGGGAGGGCGACAGAGAGAGAATGGGGTTAATAAAGATGAAAAAATGTACTCCATCAAATAAAACACTCCAATTACTTTTAGCGCTTCTTTTTGTTTTGCAAATGTCTATCGTTTTCCATGTATTTTTGTCATTCATTCGTGACAGATGGTGAGAAAACAGATGACATCATCATTTAGCACATCATTATTCTGGAAGGTTCGGAGCAATGCAATGCAAATGAGGAGCTGCTGAAATGTTTTTCTTTCAGTTATTAATCATCCCTACAGCTATATAAATGCAGAAGGGTTTGATTTTCTCCGAATATCTGCAAATATGTCAAGCTGAACATGTGCTGTATCATTGTGCATTTCAAGGAATGTAGGTCAAACCCAGACTTTCATTTTTATATCACAGGATGAACACATTTCACAAAAGCAGACTGTAATTACAAGTTAAATATGTTTTTTAAGTTTACTATTCTAATAGGTAGGAGGGGAGGTGTAATGGACTGTCACAATCCCATCTTGTTGTCTATGCCCTGAGTGACCTAAATTGGACAAGCCATTAAAAATAAGGGCCGGTTCACACACACACGGTGCACTGTAACACTGGACAAATGCCATGCATTTCTAGTAAAAAGCGTTTTTTAATCTTGCAATCGTGCAAAGTACAATAGAGGCTCTACACTCCGTACACGGGACCGGGTCAAGGGGGGTGGGGTTTGCAAAAAAAAAAATGCTTTATGAAAATCGTAATCTATCTCATCATTAATGATTAAAAAACACGAATGAGGTACACTGTTTTTTCTCCTCTCTCCACCCCCACTGCCGTCCTTCTGGAGAATTCTCCAGGGTGGATTAAGCTGCCATCATGCCTGCCTGTTCGCCTCCACGGATTTGCATACGTGCCCCCACGTCCCTATCCGACACCTTTCCGTGCATGCCGAACCCCCCGGTTCCGTACCTTGGCTCCGATCTGGTTGCCACACTGGCCGGCCTGCAGGTGCACGATCTCACGCATGGTGCTCGGGTGAAGAGGCGCGGGCTACGGGAAGAGTGTGAGCTGCTGCAGAAAGATCTCGAGTCCTGCTGGATGGAGGCGGTTTGGATCTTTCTCTTTTTTCTTCCCTCGCTCTCTCTCTCTCGCTCTATGAGTCTATCACGCTCTCTCTCTCTGTCATCATTTTCTTCGTGTCTCTCTCCCCACCCCTTTCTCTCTCTCTCATTCTCTCTCTGTGTCTCTCTCCCCATCCCTCTCTCTTTCTCTCTCGCTGTCTCTCTCACCCCTCCCCATTTGCTCCTGCTGGGCTGGAGCCTGTGTTACGATGTGACGTCCTCGCCATGGCAACCGGGAGCTGAGGAAAGCAGGGCGGGGCGGGTCTGTGGACGGAGGGGGGAAGTCCACAGAAATATACGATTATAAATAATCGATAAAAATAATATACAAATAGAAAAGTAAATACAGCTTATTAATCGATTAGTAATTGAATGGTCCGTTGCTTTCACGTGTCCTTTTTATGAACTAGTATTTTACCTGCTAACTACAGTTTTAAATTTTAAGTTGAGAAAAGTGTGAGAGAAGAGATCTATTATCTACAGCTCGTTCCCCAAATTTCATCTCGTTTTTGTAATAAATGAATAAAACATGTAAAATGAACCTTTTTGAATGTCCAGCTAGATGTGTGCTCTGGTTTCTTGTCTATGTAGAGTACAAGTCATGATGAAGCCAGAGTAAAAAAAAGAGGAATTTATTGCTCAATTCTTTTGTTATTTCAGTGGAAAAATGCATATTAATAATAAACCTAACATAATGTAAATATTGGGGCTATTGGGGACAGTAGTTGGGGAATGGAAGTCGCTTTGGATAAAAGCGTCTGATAAATGCCGTAAATGTAAATGTAAATGTAAATGTAAATGTAAAGCGTTTGTTAGCAATGTTAGCTTTGTAGCTACGAAAGGCTCCAGGTACGTGTGACACTAGTGAGGATTAAACGGTTACATGAACGAATAACTGTCTATACCAGCAGTCCCAGTTTAAGTCATTTTTAATGAAATTGACAAGCTTAATGAGTCTATTAGGAGCTAGATACCCTCCGCTGCGTTCGTTTTAGTGTGTTGGAGATCTCTCTGTGTTAGCTTAGTGTTTTGAAAGCCGAAGAGGAAGTTCTGCATTCAAAAGAAGTTTCAAATTCCTTTGCGCCTCACCCCGGATTATGCGTTCTGTTGTCTGCTGGCCTTCCGCTTGAGTTAGACATGCCTACAGCTTATTTTTATCTTGCACTGTAGCCAGGAAACCACAATTATGTTTTTATCATAGACGGGAGAGTTATATTTGTTATAGAGAGAACAGTTTCAATCCATTGTGAAAAAATAAACCAATAGTCTGCGGCTCCTATACACACACCCCCTATACACACACAGCAGTGTTTCCAAGAAACACATCACTGAAATATTGCTTCTTATGCACTCGAACAGTAAAATATGCCGTTACATAACACTTATTTATATCCATCTGGCTACACACTATAAAACAAAACAGTAGAGAGTCTTGTAAAGTTGTAAAAGTGTGAAATTTAATACAATTAACTTGAACTGACATTGGATAAACTGTGCTGGTTGAATATTTTACAGCTCTTTTAGGCCTCTTTAGCTTTTGGAGATCAAGAAAAATGCAAGTTAATGCTAACCAACCAAAACGAGACCTATCTTGTGTAAAACTTTTACAGCCAGAAAAATGATGTTCGTTAGAATGTAGCCTGAGGGTATGCTTAAAGCCTATTCCTATAAGCTCATTAATATGTTAAATGAACTATTCCTAACTTACAATGTAGCTTTTAGTGAGCTAAAGTAACTATTAGTGAGCTAACTAGCTGGCTGGCTCAAAATAGTGAGCAGCTGCATGTTACACGGACACCAACTTGGAGTAACAGACTGCAAATTCCATTACATGAAACCTGCAGTCATTACTATCACTGTTGCTCAAAGCATGTTCTTCTGCCCTCCAACTAATCAGGATATCCAACAACTATGTGAACTGTTTGCATAGCTGCCAAAAAAGAACAAAGAACTGTTTCACCAGTATCAACAGCTAGGAAGCAAGGTCAGCCAATTTAGGCACTTTCAAAACAAATTAAACTGAATAACAAACTGTACATCACACACACACACACACACACACACACGCGCACACACACGCACACAGACGCACACAGTGAACCGAATTGCTTCCATTCTCCCAGTTATAATACATACCCACATACACTAAACGTGTGCCATCAACAAAGAAAACTTACTCCCCAGCTCCCACTGTAAATATCCTATTCAAATACTGCACATTTATTCTAATCCTGAGGCTGCAGCTCGCTATTTTTGCGCAATTGTTTACTGTTGTCCACCTCCACCTTTGCATTCATTCGCATTTGTTGCACACTTGCTGCTAAAATACAGTATGTCATAAAACTGTATTAATCCGCTGGTGCTGTTACTGCCACTGCCGACTGCACTGCATGTCCTATAAATGACTGTGCTGTTGCTCTTGTGGTTTTTTTATTGTGCTCTCATTTTAGTCATGTCCTGCCCACACGTATGTAGCTTTGTTTCATTCTTTGTGTCCCAGAGGAGCATTATTTAAATTTACTCTGTATGTGGTAAAACACCTGCTTGACTTGACTTGGCATTTATATGGCATTTCCTTTTGTCAGTTTTCAAAGGTGGTTCCTCATGAAGCTGCTAAGGACAGCAAGAAAAATCCAACTTGGATCAGCATGAAGTCTGAGCTGGCTTATGCTGATCAGTACTAATGTCACTTTTCTGGCATTAAGATCAGAGCCACTTTACCTCAAAACTACATCATCAGGAGGGTTTCACTTCCTGCCTCATATCATGTGCCACTCCTCCCTGTCTGCTGTTTATGCACTTGCAGAGAGAGCCAAGTGCAGCAGCAGAGCTCAGAGCGCTGTGAAACCAGCAGAACGAGACGAGCCTGCAGACAGAACAGGTGGATGCCTGCAGCTGACATGTGGAGGACAAAAAGGCAACTGTTCATGTGCGAAAACATACTCATCTCATGAACGTCTATGATCCTGAGAGGAGCTTGCGTAGCCATTGCCCTTGGAGGATGTCAGCCAGCCTGTTAGAAGATGACCTGTCCTGTCCCGTTTGCTGCGACATCTTTAAGGATCCGGTCCTTCTTCCCTGCAGTCACAGCTTCTGCAAGGCCTGCCTGCAGCGATTCTGGGACAGTGGAATCTCCCGTGTCTGTCCTGTCTGCAGGAGGAGGGCCTCCAAGAGGAGTCCCCCATCCAACCTGGCCCTGAGGAACCTCTGCGAGGCTTTCCTTCAAGGACGAAGCCATGGAGCAGTGGACGAAGTGGCCCTAGCCTGCGCTCAGCATGGAGAGAAGCTGAAACTCTTCTGTCTGGCCGACCAGCTGCCCATCTGTGTGGTGTGCCAGGCATCGAGAGCACACAAGGGCCACGACTGCTCACCCACGGAGGAGGCCGCTCTGGACTGTAAGGTACAGTGACAGTGACAGCATTGTTCCGCCGGCTCTGTGCTTACATTGTATTTCTCTAAATGCTCGCCGCTGTTCTGCCGCCATGAAAGAATTTTGGAGCGGCCTGTTGTGGGAATGCAGTTCATCAAGTCTGTTCGAGCACTATTTCAGCGTGTCCTGCCAGAGGAATACGGCCGAGGCATTCCGGCCAGCAACTCCTGGGCCTTGTATGTGCATTCCTGCGGCAGGAGAGCGAAAAAGATAATAGAAGCTGCTGCCAGGCTGTTATGTTCTGGAAAAATACACGTCCATGTGTGTTAGAATTAGGAGAGGAGGTCTCCCAGTTCAAACATGTGTGGGACGTAGAAAAGCAAAACCTTTTTCAAGGTTTCGCTCAGAGGACTGCAACCTGTGCCAGTCTCTGTGAGGGTCGGTTATCTCTAGTAGGTTTGTCATCAGGGTCGCCAGATCTGAGCAACAGTTTCCAGCCCAAACTCAACGTTAAACCCGCCCACTTCAATAAAAACCAGCCCAAATCTCCACGCAGGAAAAAACTCCTGCTGAACGTCAAAGTTTAGACGTAGGCCGATAAAGAGCATGACGTTATAAAAAGTTTTATAAAATAAACACAGAAAAATGCACAAATAAGCTTCATTGTCAGCAAAAAATAAAACTATTTAGTCAGTCACACGCAGTTTTTAGAGAACGGATCTTACCTCGAAGTTTATTACTCTTTTCTTGAACTGAAGAATGTTGAACACGAATAACTGTGTACAGTC
>JBBPDE010000140.1:1682240-1695565 GCA_037974605.1 Nannopetersius ansorgii
CTACTGCTACTACTACTACTACTACTACTACTACTACTACTACTACTACTACTGCTACTACTACTACTACTACTACTGCTGCTGCTGCTACTACTACTACTACTGCTGCTGCTAATAATAATAATAATAATAATAATAATAATAATAATAATAATAATAATACATTATATGTATTCCATTATTATTATTTTTGTTCTTTGTTTTTGTTTGTAAAAAGACTGTGAGGCAATGCTTACACAGCATTTAGGACAAGCTTTGTAGGAGAGCTGACAGTTTTATTGTTTCATACATGGACGAAGACACAGAGACAGAGTTACAGAAGGATGTGAGGGAAGGCAAAACAGGTCATTTCACATTTCTCTTCAATCAGCCCCAAATCAGGTGATAACACTGAATAGTAAAAAACGTGTTAACATTATTTCGAATCTATAACAATGGGGAAAACTAGCAGTTGTTCCTGTTGGCTTGATGTCTGTGACGGCTGGATGTTAAACATAACCCTTGACTGGTGTGGGCCCTCCAGCCCTGCGGGGGCTGCTCTCCCCGCTGCTGAAAGTGGGAGAAGAGGGGATCCCTGGGGGACTCGAGCCGGCGTAGAGCAGAGATCCACCGATCAGCAGCAGGGCTGAGCCCCCCCAGCCCAGGTAGAGGGCTGGGCCCAGCTCGCGCTTGTGCGGGGCGGCCACGTAGGGGTCATAGAAATCCCTGATGATAGAGTGGGCCGTCCAGCAGACGGGGATGAGGTAGAGGAAGCCCGCTACGGCGAAGATGATGCCTGACACGCGCGCCAGTCGTGCCTTAGGGCTCTGGTGGCCCACGCACTTGGTGCACTTGACCCCTAGGACCCCCAGAGTGAGTGCCAGGGTGCAGAGAAGGATGGAGAGCACAGTGAGGCCCCGGGCGGCTTGCATATCACTGGGCAGGGCCAGCAGGCTGTCATACACCTTACACTGGATTTCTCCAGTGCTCTGGACGATGCAATTCATCCACAGCCCCTCCCACGTGATCTGCGCCGTCACAATGTTGTTTCCAATGAAGGCGGTGACGCGCCACATGGGCAGGGCACACACCAGAAACCCGGCCACCCAGCCAATGATGGACAGGACCAAGCCCAGGAGCTGCATGCCCGTCGTTGCCATGATGATTGAGCTGGACTTTCGCAATGTTATTTGCTGGCTGATCTGTTATTGGTCAAGTGGTGGTTGCTTTGCGAAGTCCAAGAGACTGTTTGACAGGTTACAAAGTGCTGAGAAAGCGAACAGGTGCTTCAACATTAGCAAGAGTCCTTGTGTACACTTAGTCCTGACCGATGGACCAAATGCAGCGCAGCTACACCTGCAAAACAAAACCAAAAAAAGCATCTTATTCGAATTTATAATATCATAAATAGGGATGCAGGTCACCTTGACTGAAACATTACCTTATTTCTGACCTGAAAATTCGGTACATTCGGTACCCTACGTTCTGGCACACTTTAATAATTTGACCTATCCTAAATATTTAGTCTGGTGTGAATCATAAGCAATGCTGGATTCCAGTAGGCATACGAGAGAATGAGTCCTTTTCAAACTGTTGTGGGAGTTGAGCTACGCCTGGTGGGGTGAGTGGATTATCTCAGAAAAACATGAGGAGCCCATGAACACAAGGAGCTTTCATGGGTGCTACGCAGAGTGGGCCAAGCTGACTATCGTCTGTTTGCGCCTTTTCTCAGTGTCCAGCCCCTGATGTTGGAGTCGTTCACAAAAGCCACTTCTAGTGTCATTAACATGCACAGCTAAATTCACAACACACTGTAACTACTGCGATTGTAAAGGAAATATTTTCAAAAAATGTACTCTAGGTAGAATTTCTGAGGTTCACATTCATCTGCCCATCTCAGCAGAGTATTGGATGCACAGCCAAGGGTTCAACTAACAAGTACATGTACAACTTCAGCTTTGATACTAATAAATGAAAGGCAACATACGTTTATTATAATGTAATAAACTCTCAAAAATAAAGGCCCTGTGAAAGTGTTTTTCTGTGAAAGCTTCTGCAGAAAACCTGATTGTTCTTAAAAAATATCCAACTGAAAAGTTCTTTAGAGAACCAAAAGTGGTTCTTCAATGCCACTGTTCTGAAAAAAAAAACGCATTTATGAGAATTCATACTAAAACCCCTCTTTATTTACCTTCAATTATATTTATATATACTATCATTTTTGCACGTGTGTAATGACAGAAGGAAGGTGTTACCTGTTCTGTAAGGCAGGTCCTTCTACAAGCTTGCTTCAGCTTGAATGCTGCAGGGCGAAGCACTGAGCTGGTGCTGGTTGTTCTGAGGCTGCTGGTAGTGCAAGTATGGTGAGATCCAGACAGAAGCTCAGGATCTACGATGGGCTCAAAAGGCCCAAGTAGGAATAAGGTTAAGCCGAGGAGCGGAGAGAGGGGCTCTCTTCTACGATGCCAGCACTGGTCTGTGTGGCAGTGGGCAGTAGCACGCGCTTGTGTGTGCGCGTTTCGCAGTGGTGTGTGAATGCATTAATGTGTCCGAGTGTGTGTCTCCCAGTGCCTGGCGGACCAACACAATGACCCGCTGTTTGGTCGCCCTCGCGCTCCTGGACTCTAACCCCCCCGCCACACCCCACCCATCAATCTCCACTGTCTTCTTTTCATCTCCTGCCTTCTTACTCCTCTACATGAATCAGTTTTGTTTCATCTCCCCCCTTTTAATACTTTGTTTACACTTTCAGTATGAATTCATAGAAAGATTTCAGCTTGTGGGATGATTCAGCTTTCTCTGAATGCTCAAGCTCAAACAAACTTGGGTTTGTTTATCATTAATGAGGACCCTAAATTAGCATAGAATTAATTTGCATATTGAATAAACAAGACAAACACAGCTCTACAGTGACTTTAAAGCTATTTATCTCCCCATGCATTTACAAATAAAACAACATGCAATATTGCATATAACAAGTACAGCACTGATCAAATGGTAGGGCTGGGCGATTTGGCCTGAAATCAAAATCTCGATTAATTGAACATTTTAACTCTATTACGATTAATGAACGATTATTTTATTTATTTATATATATTTTTTGCCCTCATAGTTCACTGACAAGTTGCTCAGTTGTCTCAGTGTTTAAGCTCTCCATGCTCGACATGTCGGCGGAGTAACGTAACATAAAGGAGCGAGGTCACGTGACTCCACACACGGTAGTGTTTTTAAAGGGAAAGTAATCGAAATAATTCACCTGGAAAAATTTGATCGATTATAGCTTCTGAATGTCGATTCCGATTACTTTTCGATTAATCGCCCAGCCCTATCAAATAGTATGTTTCGTCAGTTTTGTAAGTGAATATAATTACACATCTGTAAGTGAATATAATTACACAACTGAATATAATTACACAACTGAATTTAACATATTTGTAAACATGAACAATGTCAAATGTGGTCTGGGCAAAAGTTGCCCATTTTCTAGTTTTTTTAAGAGAGTTAAATCAAGCAAATAGACAGAAGTTTGTTCCCTATTGAGGATGTGTTAATAATACACGATTTAACAAAGGGTATCAAAACTTTTGTACAATTGTATACACACATAATACATGGTATTGAACTTCCCTTGGGTCAGCCATATTCATAACATGCCAGAAACAAATCATTACAATCTATCAGCAAGAACAGCAGAAACAGGAAAACTTAATTTAATCAAATAAATAAGAAATAAACTCCAATGGATCACATTCTCATTTTCAGCCGCGTTTGGTTCAGATAAGCAGATCTGAATGTGAAAGTGCTTCACAGGGACTAGACTGTCATTTTGTGAGGGCATATGCACGAGAAGAACAAAACATAAAGGCTTTTTAAAGTGCCATATTTGTTCAGATGCTGCAGCAGCTGGTGGCGATGATAAGTGGGGCACTGTTCTTGGCCCTGTGCGGCCGGCCGGGGCTGAATATTGGATGGAGGTTCTCAGTGAATGAGTCTGTAAAAGTGTGGATGTGGGCCCCAGAATCTAAGCAGAAGAAGGACACACAGCCCTCCTCGTAGTCCAGGTAAACGCCCACCTTTCTGGGCTTGACCTTGAGGGCCAGGCAGGTGGGCTGTGGCGTGTTGGCCGTGTATTGGTTTCCATTCCTCAGACTGACTGTCCAGAAGCCATTGGCCGGGCTGATGGTGAACTTCCCCTTCCTGTTGACGGACTGCTTGGCCACGCCCAGGTCCCAATCTGTCTTGTCTCCCACGTCCACCTCCCAGTACTGCCTGCCGCAGCTGAAGCCCTCCTTGGCCAGGACGTTAATGACGCGGTCAAACCGTTTGGGGTTCTCTGGGACCTCCTGCTGCTTGTTGGTGTGTCGGACCTCCTTCCTGTCCTCAGAGACGGCGAGGTGGGCGTGAGCGGTGCGGGGGTTCAGCGTGACCTCAGCTGCAGCAAAAAGGAATAAATCGCAGTCAGTCCTCCAGTGAAGGCTACAGTATACAAGAGTAACATGCAACTGTGAGCTGCCAAAAACAATGACTTTTTTTTTTTTAAATGACTGAATCAATATTTGCTTTATTTGATAAATTATGTCTAAAAATGTGAGTGGTACAGATTAATGCTAGAAACGCAACAGATTATAATTTGTCATCATACGGCAAAACAACTCCTTATGTTGAAGACACCCCAGTTTGTCCTAGTGCTCAAGGTGTCAGACGTCATGCTGAGCTTTGTTTAGTGGTCCTCTGTTACTGTAGTTTAAAAACATGAAATAATAATAAGCACTACAAGGGGTTTAAAAATAGCATACAAAGACCAAAAATGCCCAAATTTCTTCTATATTAGATCTTAGAAACAGAAAAGAGAAAGATCTCTGAACCCGAGAGAATGTTCAGGATAGTCTCTGCCCACTAGTGTGTGGGGAAAACCCACAGAGGGAGGGGCTCCGGAGAGCGGCCGTGAGAGAAAGAACAGTAAATGGTGAGCGCGTAGGAGAACAAACACCGGTTCTGGACTGATTTACACTGTTTTTATTTGTTGAAATCTGATTTTACTAATAAACACTAAGTTCTAAGTGTTAATATGAGTGAAAAAAATATTTTTAAACGGACGTGTTATATCAAATATGTGCTGTAGTTCTACACGAAGTGTTGTGTTTAAGACATAAACTCACCTGAATACTTCTGTATTCTCTTCACCTCTGCAAAATGAAAGAAACACATTCAGGTCATTCTTCCAGCACATAAAAATATGCTGTAAAAATATGTCTAAAGAGATTTGGAATGGGCTCAGTATAACTCATGACTGAGCAGATAGACCAGATCAAACTCCTGTAAAGTTCCCTTACGGTCCGGATACGAACCTTCTTTAGAGAGCCTGCTGACCTCCTCCCTGACAGCATCCATGAAGTCCATCAAAGATTTCCTAATGAAGCCCATACAAGGGTCTGTCTCCAAACTGACCTTTGACCAGTCCCTCATCTCTTTGGGTAATTGGCTAAAACTCTACAAGTAAAGAACAAGAATGGTGAGAGTATTTATGTACTTATATTGGACTGAACTGCACTGTAAAACATGGTGACGTGTGCAGGACTCACTGGGTCAGAACTTTGGTGCCATCTGCTGTCAGATGGTTTCATTAGGCTTAGTGAGTTATTCAACCATTGTCACTTTCACCAACCTCTTAAAAAGCAAATACTGTCAAAAATCCCTTTATCCTAAATGCAGCCAAGACATCTCTTGTGTAAAATGTCCTTCTTTAATGTGAAAACTGCTTCGTTACAAACTCCTTTGTTACTTTTAACTGATGCAACAGTACAAGCATACCTAACCAAAAAGGCAAGCATACACAAGGTTAACATTGTACAACCTGCAGGTCTAGACTATCACACACTTGCCTAAAAACAGGCTTTATTATGTGGTTTCTGACAATATTCAGTACTGAGCAGAAGTCCCAGGCACCTATGCAAATTTTTTGAAACATTATTTACTGTGAGTGATAAAGTGACTTCCTGCTGGCAAAGTTAACATTAGAATAAACTAGTGGTGGGCCGATATCGGCGTTAACGTGAGACTCTTATCGGGCGATAAAAAAATATCGCTGTTAATCTATTCACAAAGTTGGGAGCTGGGTCTATACTACGCAAGCTATGATGACTTTCACCTTGACATTTTAGCGCGGATGTATACCTAGCCGAATTGCACTGTAGGGGGCGAGAACTACTGTGAAACAGAGACGCCACTAGGACAGAAAGACAAGGGGGCTTAGCCCCCAGGGCTGTAGGAAGGAATGAGCGTGTATAGAGGGCTGAACACTTTTCACCAAACCTTTCCTTTCACTTGAGGAAACAAGTAAAGTTCAGCAGTGAACAGTTATGGACACTCATAGTATTGTTCTGTTGAACTGAGTACAAACGGCGCTACAAGAGAAATATTACTGAACGGGCTTCGGTTGCTACTCGCTAACTGGGTCCTAATGCCCGCCTGCTACCTACAGCAGCTTCAACAGCCAGTACATCATTTTAATTCAATAATGATATCTAGACTTATTATTTTTATGAAATGTTTGTATATATCATTTAAAAATAGTACAATAATGACTATATATTTAGGGTGGCTTGGGGTGATTTTGGGGGGGGGCTTCAGACCCTCCAAAATAGACCTAACGGTGCCCATGCTGTGAAATCACCACATCAAACGTGAGGTGCTAACATGGATGCATCTATGACGCCACCAGGTTTGCTTCAGGAAAAATTAATTTTTAAGAAGTTTTTCAATGGAAACCTCGACAAGGTTGTTTGCACCTTGTGCAATGCGGAGTTAGTTTACTGCAGGAGTTGAGAAACCCGTTCTCAAAGACTTACATTTAGTCATTCTTTGGGTAGCACACATATTCTGAATGCCTTCAGCAGAATTCAAATGAGCCGTTTTAATCTAGATTAATTCCAAGATTACAGCGAGATTAATCTAGATTAAAAAAAATTATCTATGCCCACCGCTAATATTTATATATATATATGTGTGTGTGTGTGTGTGTGTGTGTGTGTGTGTGTGTGTGTGTGTGTGTGTGTGTGTGTGTACAGACTTTTTTATTTACATAAAGTTTTAATATTATTCTGTTACAGCTTTGATTCTGTTAGTTAACCCTCAAGATTTTTGCCACATGTGGATGAAGAGTTAACCTTATGAAGCTGTTCTTTGCCATCTTGTAGAAGGTCAGGTTTGGTTTGTCCACCTTTCAGCTGAAGGATCTCTTTCTCCAGATCTCCCACCAGTCTGTCCACTCGTTTCTCTGCCTCTCTCTGTTTCTCCTCAACTGATGTCACCACTGCTTTATGGGCTGCATCTACTGAGCTCAGGAGGGCAGAGAAAACTCTTCTGCTCTCCCGAACCTCTCTTAGACACGAGCTCTGATGAAGGGAACACCACATAAATCGTCAAGAAGATTTTCAGTGGCGATAGGTCAATCACTCTGAATGACCCGTAATAGCCTCACCTGTAGGAGCTCCAGGGACTGCTTGAGTTTGTCCACCTTCTGGATTCTTTGTTCAATCATGCGCTGTATGTCTGCATCTGTCGTCTGCACCTGCAGAAAAAAAGATTTTAAAGTTATGATTTGGAAAAAGCTGAATTTGCCCTCACCTCAAATGAAGATCAGCCAGTAAACTCTTTGTGCCTGAAATCTACTTCTTTAAGTCTGCAATGGGCTAATGTTGCTGACACGTAATGGAAGCTTATACCCCAGTAATTAGCATTTCACAAATATGTGACAATAACCATTAACCACATAAAGTGGTGGAATCATCTTAAATAGACCAAAAGTGCAGTATATGATGTGCAGTTTTCTAACTGGGTGCTAAATAATTTCATTACATATAAAGTCTTGATATTTTTATTAGGGATGCACCGATTGATCGGCCAGTGATCGGAAACAACCGATTTTTGGCCTGATCGGTGATCGGCTGCTCACTCACATGTATTGCCGATTTCAAGCCGATCTTTTTTGGGGGGCTTTATTTATTTACATTTTATTTGTTTAAATTTGTAAAGAAATTTTGTTATGAAAAAAAACCTTTATATTAAAGAAAATTAGATTTTTGTTTGTATTTGCTGTAGAGCTCCCACTATCATATGTCATTAAAATAAAAGTAACCAGTAAACAGGGAAAGTAACCACCACATTACATTAAAAAAGTTGAAACCCAGCAGCTCTAATATTCTGTTATCTGGGGGGAAAATCGGTATCGGAAAAATCGATATCGGCCGATCACACTTAAAAACAAATCGGTAATCAGAATCGGCCAAGAAAATTGCAATCAGTGCATCCCTAATTTTTATGTGCAATAGTCCAACCTTGTGAGAAATCACTACACACTATTACTGATTTCCTACTGATGACCGTTATGTGCAATAACATACTCCTAACCACCCTTTTACAATTTTTGGTAAGTAACGTAGCTGTAAGCTACTTATCTGTAACATGTACAGTCGACCCCAGCATTTGTGTACATAGCATTGTGTATTTCAGAATGAGATTTTTTTTACGTTTTTATTTGATTTAGATTTTTTTTTTATATTATTTTGCCTCTTTTTGTCTGTACAGTCGTAAAATAAGCAATTTCCTCTGAGTTTCTGACATTGGACGAAATTCTGCTATTTGTTACTAGTGGGCTTTTGGTTTTGGACAATTTTCTAACAATTTAAGCAGTTTGCACAATGTGGTAGTTGCTATCTTCTAATACTTCTAGTGCTCTCTTCTAGTAACTCCAATACAAAGTCAAAGAGACAAACTCTGGACACTGCACACACTCTCCGGATGAACTACATTTTGGGATTTAAACAAGGCTGAAAAGGCCATTAGTTTGCTTATCAATGGGAAATGGCTCAGTTGCTACTATAAAAGACAGCTAATAGTAGAGTGAAATTAGATCCCATTAGAAAACGATTGTATCTAGAATCATTCACAGCCAAGTCTCATGCTGAGCCATTAGGATCCTTTACATTATGTTAGTATAAACCAAGGAAATCGCAAAATACCACTACTAACCATCAGATACAACCGAGGACCATCAGGAACCAACAAAAACCTTTTATGATTTCTATTGTTTTTTCAGTAGCATGGCTAGGTCATACTGTCATATACTGTGGCAGTATGGCCGTCCTTAAACATCTACTTACAGGTTCATTTAGAGCTCCTTCCACACTACGAGCTCTGGCTTTGGAACCCGAGCACGACTTCCTGTACTGGTCAGTGACATCCGCTAGTATGCGGTTCACACTGAGATGAGGCCTGGAGTCAAAGGTTTTGCCGCAAAGAGGACATTTATCCGAGCCCGTGCGGCTCCAGTACTTGCGCACACATCCCTTGCAGAAGCTGTGGCCACACGGCGTGGTGATGGGCCTGCTGAAGATGTCTTCACACAGCGAGCACAGGAAGTGCTTCTCAGACAGGAGGCCGATGGTAGATGCCATTCCCTGGGACGACATGTACAGTGACTCACATTGTCCATTTTCCAGAACCTCTGTTAGCTTTACTTCCCTCAAAGTCATTTCTTGATCAGCATTATCGCCAAGCACAGTTTCAGCGAAACAGAAAGCTGATGGTATCACAACCAGAGACGGACCGTGTCTTAGTTCCATAGACTTAAAGTCAACACAGATGGCATTTTATAAAACAATTATTATCTTCTATATCACGGCACTCTGAGTGGGACACAGGGAGGGTATCGAAGCTAGCTGAGCATAGCAGGTGTGGGTGGGTGTTATTTTTGTTTTATATTATTCACATTATATTATTCATAGTATTATTTCATCATTCATAGTATTTTAGTTGTCAACTAATGCACAATGATATCAAAAGTCTGAGTATGTTCAAAAGAATATTACCTTTTTAGTTATAGACCGTGTAAATATGTTATACTTTGACATACCTCTCCTAAGGTACGTCTGAGGCACTAACTCAGTGTTGTATCCTGGCTTCACTTAATATATACATATATACATATATATATATATATATATACTTAATGTAAGTTTATTTTTGAGGACTAATTCTTCAACCACAAATTAAAATTAAAATACGGTAAGTTAAAATTTTGTGTCTTTCTTGGACTGGTTCTTTTGCATTCTGTATGTTTTAGCATACGCTAAAAGATACTGGATGCACTGTTTTGCTTTTTTGCATTAGAACCCACTTGATTACAAAATAATGGGTCAATACATTTTTATTCTTAAGTAGTATCATAACCGGCAGTGTGTCTGAATAGTTTTCCACTTTCAAGCCACTTTTCTGCCAGCTACAGAGCACTATTACATAAAAACAGCGTGTGAATGTGTAGGCAGGAACGAGAACAAGTTTTACCTGAAACTCCATCAGCCGGACGTCACTGGGAAAACAGTTCTCTGTCTAACTAGCAAACATGAAATTCCTCACATTCCAGAAGCTCACAGACTTTATATGTTGCTCTTTTAGGTGTTTTCGGTTGAATACTTGTCAATTATTACACACTAAATGCAGTAAAATATTTAATACAAGTACATTAACATGATATCCATCATACACACAGTGGACATTAAACAATGATGCATATCTTAATCAGAACCATAAAAGGTAAGATATTCTTTAACATTAGTGTGATGAAGAATAAAACAGTAGTCATGTTATAACAGGGATGGCGTCCTGGTTCACTCTTACCTGGGTGTTTGGACATGGGGTGGATAAAGTATTCCTCTGTGGCTCTCCTACACCAATTCCCTTAACAATGAGCTAAACTATGGAGTGCACAGGTGTGTTGAACGAGAGGGGAGGGGCCAGACACAGCCTTTCTCAGCTGGTTAAAGTGGTTAAACACATGATGTAATGGAACATGGGCAGATCAGTAGCAGAAAAGATAGGCTTACAGATTAAGAAAATGTAATATTATTTATTTATTATTATATAGAAAACATTCCATTTCAAAGTCAGGAATGACACAGTTTGAGTTGAAAGGGTTGTCACTTTTATTTCAAATTTCACTTCGCAAGTGCTGCAATTACAATCAAATACTGAATAATCAATAATGTCATTTTACATTTTGACTGGGAAAATTGAACACAGCTTGTAAATCGACTGTATGATTTAAGATTTAAGCAACCAAACACAGTCATCCATAATAGGCAGTTTGACACACTGCTTTCAGCCTCAAGCCAGAAAGAAAAGAATGTACTAGTGTTCTTGGTCTGCTGCCAAAACGCTTGATAGTTTTTTGTGTTCATTATTATATAGAATACATCTCATTTCTCAGTCAGGAATGACAGACTCTGAAACACAAACCATCTTAGAGGCTTAAGTGTAAATGAGATAAGTGAAGTGAAAGGTGACCATTCAGTCAGAATTAAACTGAAACTGTGCAAAAACTGAAGATATAAAAGGTAAAGTCTAAAATGCATTCACAGTTAAACATTCTTTTCTATTTTCCACTTCAACTTCCCCTGAATTGTTTACTCGTGGCTCACTCACACACACGGTACACTTACACAAACTGGGATTTCTCGATTTTGTTCAGAATATTTTATAATGTTAAATGAACGGTATTCAATTACTGTAAGGCAGAGATGGGGATGCACTTAAGTCAACAAAGACTTGTGACTTGACTTTAGACTTGCACTCAACGACCCGAGATTTGACTCGGACTCGGTGCTGTGACTCGTGAGTCAAAACTCGTAAACAATGTTCATTTCATGGAATTATTTATATCTTGCACTCTTTCCAACAACCCGAAACCCGTTCACCTCGCCCCGGTGTCCCATTACTTTTGTCCGAAGTGAGCATATTTCAGCTAATAACGGTTTTCAAGGGGTCGTTGGAAAGGTGTCACTGAGCCCCATCTAACTATGGAGTTTCACATTTAGAGTGCAAGATATATTTTTCATATCTTCTAAACATTTAGAGTCCCCGTTTGTAAACATTGCCACTCAAAGACTTGAGACTTGACTTGGACTCGAGCACAAAGACTTGAGACTTGACTTGGACTTGGTAAAAATGACTTGTGAACATCTCTGCTGTAAGAGCCTTCATCATACTGAAATGATCTAAATTACATTCTTGGCAGACAGTCTTTTCCATAGGAAAGAAGCTGGCAAATGAAGTATTAGTAGTCTTCATGGTACATCATGTTGTGAATGCCCAGGCAGGGTACTGAACCCCAGTCTGCTGTGTGGAGAGCAGTACTAATAATCTTTTCTTTTAACGCCGTTAATCTCATTGTAATCTTGGCGTTAACGGCGTTAAAAAAATTAATCTATGCCCACCTCTAATATATATACTGTATATACACACATAGTGTACAGTTTTTTAAAATTCTATACCATTGTATAGTTATTATTCTATCGGTTATTGGGCAGCTGGTGGACCCTGCAATCAGAAGGTTGTTGGTTTGCATCCCAACACTACTAGTGTCACCACTGAGGTTCCCTCCTCACACACTGCTCCTTGTTTATGCCAGCCCCCTGCTTCACATGGTGAATGGGTAAAATGCAGAGAAAGAATTTCACATTGTTCATACTTTATGCTGGCGTGTGTTCAGGTGTGACTATAAGGGCTTTCTTTTTCTACGGTGCACTTTGCTGCAGTAACAATGCTTATTTCCCACCCATGGCACTAATAAAGGGTTATCTTATATTATCTCATCTTTCTCATTTGACACAAAAACGGATCGTGAGTTCATGTGAAATCTTTCTGGAGCAAAGTAGTTTCAGCAAAGTTCCAAGCTGCCCCAGCAGCTCCTCCCAGTAAACCACCAAGTGCTGCACCAATAGCTGCTCCTACCGCCACGCCCTCGTTGCCCATCGCTGCGCCCAAGACTGCACCTGCAAAAGCTCCTTTACCCACCGCTGCTGCGTAATCAACGAGTCTGAGCGTGAAGCCCAGCCTGTCTGCAATCAGCACCTCTGCCCTCTCCCTGTTCTCCATGCAGACCTTCTCTTCATAAAGCCTCACTTCTCTGTCAAGATCTTCTCCCGAATGTTGTTTCTTTAGTGCTTCAAGCCTTTTCCTGACCTCCTTCTCTATCTCTTTTGCGATGAATTTTTCCTCTTTCTTTATTCTATTATCTGCATCTTTAAATTCCGGGTTCGAAAAAATCATACATTCTGAAACCATCTCGTCAATCCTGTCGAACAGCTGCGCCGTCACACCACCTCCGTCCTCATTCCTTTCTCTGTTGAAGATAAAGTACTTCTGCCCACACTTCTGGAAAAGCTCCTTTGCGTCTTCCATCTTATTTTCAATCTCGTCGTCCGACACTTCCCCCTGATGGTATAAGACAACTACTGTGTGGTCCAGGATACTTTCTCCAAAGTACTCCACCACCGGTCTGAAAACTT
>JBBPDE010000140.1:1705749-1722685 GCA_037974605.1 Nannopetersius ansorgii
ATCGAAATAATCGACCTGGAAAAATTGGATCGATTATAGGTTCTGAATGTCGATTTCGATTACTTTTCGATTAATCGGCCAGCCCTAAGTTTGGATGACACTGGTGTTGCACCAGTATTGTATTGGTATTGGAATGCAGGTACCGAAATATACGGACAGTAGAGGATATTGCTGCTGATGCAAAGTGATGCAAGAAGTAAGAATTGCAATACATCTAATATAGTAGGGTATGTGAAGATAAACCATGGCAATTTTGTAGCTCTGATAAATGCAACATGTACATTATATTTGTTTAATATCCATAATGTCCATAATGAAACATTTAAAAAGTGGCATATTATAAATATATCATAAGCACATATATAATATAATATATCATATTGGCACAAGCAGTTTAGATTGAGATGGTATCAATATCAGTTCTCAGTGTCAGCTGATACTTGTGGATCAGATATTGGTTTTGGAATGGAAAAGTGGTGCATCATTTTATTACATCCAACAGCGAAAATGGATAGTCCGGCTACCAACCTGTTCAACCTGTTGTAGATTCTTTAATCTTCTATACACATTATGTAGTTAAAACACTGAGGAATATAACTGTGGACCCACAGGATTAAGGGGTTATAAAGACTTTACATGCCAAACAAAACGCCTGAAAATGCACTGAATAGATAGTCATTATTCTAAATGTCATCATTCATATTCTTATTCATATTCTACCCTCCTTTAGAGAGTATCCTGATGAGGATGGACCCAAGCATTGGCCGAACTCCCGATACGCTCACGTGATGAAGCTGCGCCAAGCTGCTCTGGATTCAGCCCGAGAGATGTGGGCTGACTACTTACTGGTGTGTGTTTCCCAGTCTGAGCTAACAGTGAACACAATACAGACAAAGACAACGGCAGGCTGGACATAGAAAGTTGACTAAGCCATCCTTTTCCCTCCTCAGAAGACCACAAGTCGTGACAATTATAATTAAATTTGCTTTATTGGTGCTATTTTCGTGCACGATGCTTGATCCATGTTGTCTAAGGAATATGGGCTGTGACACTTGGACAGGATCAACCCGTGTTTAGAGGGCGCGACACCATAAAGCGTCTGGCCAGCCGAAACATCTTTATGCTCAAAATGCTGCTATAATTTAGCAGTGGAGCTACAAGGCTCTACCCAAACCTCTCTTGGCCATTGGATGATCTCTAAGATAAAACTCTTTAAATCTAATTTTTAGGGGAACCATTCTTTAAGCATCAGGGTGTTGAATAGAATTTTCAATGTAGATTACAAAAAATGAATATTTGCAGTGGTATGTCAGCAGTACAAACTCCGTCTCCTTCCCCTCCCACTATCAAATGAAATACGGTAGATATGTACGGCGATATGTTCGCACTACACTGCTTTCCAATTATGTTTTGAAGTAATTATGCTTGTATTAATCCAGTGCCAGCCTATTCACCTACTGAAATGAGACCAGGTGGTTACTGTTCTGTTGCACTTTAAAGGGCCTATGTTGCCCCTGCAATCAGGAGGTTATAGGTTTGATTCCCAACATTGCTGTCATCACTGAAGTACCCTCTAGCAAGGTACCATCTTCATACACAGCTCCCCGGATGCCCTTTGTTGATGGCAGCCCACTGCTTCACTCGGTGAATGGGTTAAATATATACTTGTCTGTTCAGCCTGAAGAAATTTGACCACTCCCATTCCTGCAAAAGTATATTTCAGACTGCTTTTTAAATTAGGCACAATACATGACATCCAATCAGAACAGAGGAGTCACATCCCAGTCTAACTGGGGCAGCTGGTAGTCTAGTGGTTAGGACGTTCGCCCTGCGATCAGAAAGTCGTGGGTTCGATTCCCAGGACTGCTAGGCAAGGTCCCCACACACTGCTACCCGGGCGCTGTGTTCCTGGCTGCCCCCTGCTTCACTTGAATGGGTTAAATGTAGAGGTTGAATTTTGTGCTGTTCACATATGACGGCATGGTCACTTTCACTTAACTGTGTTTGTTGATTGGTGTAGGTCAAAGCCATTTGTGTATTTAAGTTGCCTTTGGTCATTTCTTTGTGTCAGTCCACAGTCTTCTGTAGCCATCTTTTATCCTCTGGGAATGTCTAGAGTTATACCCATCATTTGTGTATTAGAGTTTGCTTTGTGTTTTGGCCCTTGTGCCTTCTTTGAGTTTGTGTTGTAAATAAAGTATAGAAAAATGGAAATCTGCACCTGCGCCACAATGCCCTGGTCAAACTTAACAAGAGGTCATTTACATACATCAGTCATAAAGGCATAGTAACAATAAACAGCTTGTAAGGGATAAAGAGGTTGGACAATGGTTATGTAAAATGAATGTCATCCCTGTTAAAGAGGACATATTATACAAAACTCACTTTTCAAAAAAGAAGTTATAAAAGGTCTATGTGCTACAAAACATGTTCATGAAGTTCTTTATACAAAATCACTCTGACATAAAGAGATTTCACCAGGTTTATTATTGACAGATTTGGTCCTTTTCAAAATGAGCCGTCTCTAGACTCTGTCCCTTTTGGGCAAATAAGCTGTTGCTGGCCACTTTTTAAGGTGGAACGAAACCGATTGTTGCTGGAACATCGAAAATGAAATGAAAGCCACACAGTCTTTTTGTTTTCATTGTCTAGGAGAAAGTGTAGGGATTTGTGCTGTTCTTTGCAGCAACAACACAACACTTCATGTGTAGCTTGCCTTTGCCTGTAGCCATAGCGCTCGGTAAAAAACTAGCAGACAAAATGGCACTTAGTGGGGTCTTGTCAGATGAGGGGCAGTTCTATGCAAATTGGCCCAGTATTGCATCACACTGGGCCCTCCATCCAAACGGCTCATTTTGAATAAAGCTGGTAAGATCTCTTTATGTGAGATTGATTTTGTGCAAAGAACTTCATGAACATGTTTTGTGGCCCATAGACCTGTTATAACTAAAGTGAGTTTTGTATAATATGTAAGAAAAATATGTAAGATATGAATCCTTTAAAATAGCTTTTTGGCATATGGTACTCTCATCAATTCTAGATGCATCTTAAGTCTTTTTGTTCAGATTTCTCAACTATTTGTAAACTTGCACTAGTAGCAAAGGAGTAGCACTATATTAGATATTTACTGATTATATTATAATTCACATTTGTCATAGATCAGTTGTGTCTGCAGATGAATGGAAGTGTATGAATTGGTGTTACTTTCAATCACTTCAGTAATAAATGTGTTTTATTCTCTCCTATTTCAGATAGTTGACTGTGACAACCTCCTGACCAATCAGGATGTGCTGTGGAAGCTAATAAAAGAGAATAAAACGATCATTGCTCCGATGCTGGAATCTCGTGCGGCCTACTCCAACTTCTGGTGTGGAATGTCTTCACAGGTTTGTGTTTCTCTGCCTCCTGATGCTGCACATTTGTTAACCCTGCTAGAGTTGTTATTGTCATTTGTCAGTCTACATTCAATTCACAGCGCATTATTATTTTGTAATGTATTTACAGAGGTAATTATACAATTGTAATGAATGACATTCAGCCTGTATGGAAGTTCAGCTCTGTACATCTGTAGGTCGATGCCAAAACAAACAAGCAAACTTTTCATCAAATTGTAATCATCATATAACATCTTGTACATACATACTCCCCGTTAATTAACGCTCCAGCCAATTAGGGACTACCTTTATTTGATAGAGCAGGTATTGCAGATTGTGATGGGGACCAGATCTCCAAGACCAGGGTTGGTGGCCACTAGTTTAGAAACTATAATGTTCACAGAATCTCTCTGAATGTCTCTGTAAACCTGAAGTGAGCAATCATTCACCGGATGACAACCTGACTCTTTATTGTTTTTACTGATGACAATCAGTGGTTAAATTCATACCATCTAGAGCAATTTGTGCTCCTTCATATGTATTTAGTTTTGGACGTAAATGTACAATCTGTGTGTGTGGAAGCAAGAAGAAACAAGCACATGCAAAACATTTAGAGAGGAGCTGAATTAGCTGAGTTTGTTTCTAAAGGGTTACTACAAGCGGACCCCTGCCTACATACCGATGCGGAAGCAGGTACGGAAAGGCTGCTTTGCTGTGCCAATGGTGCACTCAACCTTCCTATTGGATCTGCGCAAAGAGGCCTCCAGACTCTTGGCCTTCCACCCACCGCACCCCGACTACAGCTGGGCCTTCGATGACATCATAGTCTTCGCCTTCTCGGCTCGAATGGCAGGCGAGTGCCTCTTTAAATACACACACAAACACATACATACACACAAACACACACACATACACACACACACACACACACACACACACAGACAGAAGGACTTCTAATGGTGATTGGTGATGATCATCTCTGAAACATGAAATTGTTAGACAGGAATCCAATTTAAATACAGTCGATCAGACAAGAGCTCTTTGGTGTCTTAGATTCGCTTCTTTAGTTTTGCGCTGGAGCTGCAAGGCCAATGTTGCTAACTTGTAATGGACGCTTAGACCTGCATTTGTGGTTTTTCCGACAATGTAGTGTACTTACAGTTATTGTACGCCATAATTATAAACATCCTTGGTGAATATGGGTTTAAAAATGTCTTTGAAAATAAAAAATATCTAAAACTTCAACAAAACCACTGAGAGACACAGATGGCAACACAAGACTTGAGTATTAAAACTTGGTACGATCTGTTTTGTTCAGAGGTGCAGATGTTTGTTTGTAATAAGGAGACGTACGGCTATTTCCCCGTTCCCCTTCGCTCCCACAACACTCTTCAGGATGAAGTCGACAGCTTCATTCACTCCGTGTTGGAGGTCAATGGTGAGTTTCTCAGCTGAAGATAAAGTAGAAGTGTAACGGCTAAGTGTGGTGGGTGCCTCAGCTTTACTGTCCTCTGTCCTACACAGTGCGAAATCCACCTGTAGAGCCCTCCAAATACCTTCGCTTCCCTTCCAAACAACCCGACAAGATGGGCTTTGATGAGGTATGTTTTGGCCTTCACTGGGATGACTTGTTCCCAAATCAGCCTGCGCTAAAGGAAAAGCATGTAGATGAAACTATGAGGCTAAGTGAGCTAACAGTTTACATTAGCTTACACCCACCAGGTAGCTTTGGGCTAAATGCATAATCACACTCTTGCCTCCCCATTTATCACATACCATCTTGGGTTATTATTAGTATTCTTAAATGGACATGCACATGTGGCTTCTGTCACTGTATGACATATCCAGAAATATCTACTGTAATCTGGGATATACTGTTAATACTCCAGTACTGACAAACATTCACTGCCTGTTTATTTACTGTGACAGTACTAGCTTTAGGGCTAGCTTTAACAGCTACAAAACAGTAGCTTATTTGTCCAGAGTATTAAAGCGTATGTGTTTGTGTGTTGATGTTTTTTTTGAATGCGTGCAGGTGTTCATGATAAACCTCCAGCGCCGATCGGACCGCCGAGAGCGAATGCTTAGGGCGCTCCACGAGATGGAGATCGACAGCAAGATTGTGGCTGCTGTCGACGGCAAGTAAGACAGATTTCCTCAACTTCACATGCCTGATCCCTAAGATTGCGAAACCTACAACATGTGAAAAAAATGAACTAAATACATAAAATCTGATATGTTTGTGCACTTTCCTTAGAGCCATGAATGCGACTGAGGTCCATGATTTGGGGATCCACATGCTGCCAGGCTACAGTGACCCCTACCATGGCAGGCCTCTTACTAAAGGAGAGCTGGGCTGTTTCCTCTCCCATTACAACATCTGGAAAGAGGTAGGAAGCAGTGGCTTACAAATGGAACCCTTTTTACTTAAATCAAGTTAAATTGTAGATTGTAATTGTGGCATAGGAATGTACCTTAGTTTTACTTAAGCTGGGCATACACTGTGCGATCTTTTCAGTCGCGTTATTTAGCTCCTGCTCAAACAGTGCAACTCAATAGCAGAGGTTAGAAGTTCGTAGCCCATGATTCATGTTCTCACACCTTGCGGCCTCTGATGCGACCTGACTGCTCAAACTGTACGTCCATACACGACACGTGGGGCTCTTGTTTCTGGAACTGGAACGTAAACAGAAGAAGAAGAGCCTGGAAGTGGGGAGACGGTCATCTGAGAATTTGAGAATGCTGACCAAAGAGAAACGTGCTGCCTTGGCAATTCGTGCCATTCTGTGCGCAGAAACGTCTGAAAGGAAAAGGCGACGGCGTGTATGGACAAGGAAATGGCTGGGCAGACGTGGGCAGTACGGTCAGTCAGTTCTTATTGCAGGTGTGATAATTTGGTGAGGCCACATCGAAAAGGCTCAGCTGAGCTTGCCAGCTGGTAGCGTAGTGGTTAGGGCGTTCGCCCTGCGATCAGAAAGTCCGGGTTCGATTCCCAAGACCGCTAGACACTGCTGAGGTAGTGTCCCCACGCACTGCTCCCCGGGCGCTGTGTTCCTGGCTGCCCCCTGCTTCACTTGGTGAATGGGTTTAATACAGAGGTGGAATTTCGTGCTGTTCACGCTGTGTGCTGTGGTGTGTTCACAGATGACAGAATTTTCACTTTCCAAGTTCTACTAGTTAGGCCTCCATCGCTTGTGTCCAGATCACATGCTGCGCTGCCATGCTGCTGTGTCTTTTTGATTTCTATTTCTGGGTTTGCGCATGCGCAGTGAGAGAGGTTGCGTGAAATCCGGCTCATGGCGCTGCTTCAACAATGCGAGGCCCTCACAAGGGCTGATTTCAAACAGGTGTGATTTTCTTGTGATCATATGATTGCTGATCACGAGCAGGTCGCTTCTCATGACCCAATGCACACGATACACGACACGTGATTAAGTAGAAACTCGGGCCGGTCCTCAAAATGGTCGCACGAGTGAAAAATCGTCTCAAAATGTGCCAGAAATCGCACAGTGTATGCCCAGCTTTAGTGGATGCATGTGAACATTAAATTGATGGCTCATTGAAAAGTCAAAATGTGACTGATTAGGCAAGACTGATCTTGCAAACCTCATATCTGAATCATCACAGAGTTGCTTAGAAACCAAGCTGTTAAGTAATCTCAGTAATAGACCTGTTTATACGGCTTCTGACACTATATGACATACTGTTTTCTATTAAATAGGACAGTAGCTTTGTAGTTCAGTGCTGATCAAGCAGATTTCAGATACTGAACATGCTTTGACTGATCACTTACTGTCAGGATGGGGAGTGAATGGTGTAAATTATTTATTTAAAAGCTTTTCTTCTTTATTGACAGATAGTGGAGCAAGGCCTTCGGGCCTCACTGGTGATAGAAGACGACTTACGGTTTGAGGTTTTTTTCAAGCGCCGCCTTAAGAATCTGTTGAGTGAGGTGCAGAGCGAAAGCCTGGACTGGGACCTTATGTGAGTTGGCCGGTTTTCTAGAAGCACTTATGGAACTCTGATGTTATTTTTAGGGGATGAAAAAATGTTTTTTTCTCCACTTTCTCAGCTATATAGGCCGAAAGAGGATGCAGGTGGACCGGCCGGAGAAAGCTGTGCCAAACATACACAACCTGGTGGAGGCAGACTATTCCTACTGGACGCTGGGATATATGATCTCATTAGAGGGGGCCAAAAAGCTCCTGAAAGCAGAACCACTCAGCAAGATGCTGCCTGTGGATGAGTTCCTTCCTATTATGTTCAACAAACATCCTGTGTGAGTTTTCTGGTTAAATGGCTACTACATTTTAGGGCTGAAAGTTGTTTGTTGTTATTGAATATAAGCAATTACAGCAAAACCGTTTGTAAAACAGTTGGAATTAACATTTGTTTTATATTATTTTATTGAAAAGAAAGAAAAAGGCCAACATTTACAAGCCACATTTGGTCCAGTTAACTGATTATTCATCAGTTAATTGCTATGAATAACTAACTACAAAGATTTTTGTGCAACCCAGCTTTATATTTTCACTACATTGTTATTGACTAACAGTGTGGCTATTTGTCTGGAAACAGCTAATTTATAGAAATTGTGGTTAAGACTGTAGACTCCTGCATAATAAGAAGGTTATTTACCAGTTTGCCTCTACATGGCCATTTGCGGTAATGATGATGATGCCACTAAAACTTGAACCAAATGCTTTAGAATATTTCCCACTATGCATTTATATACTGTATTCCACTATACTGTATTATACATGGTCTCATTACATGGCACAAATGATTTAAGTGCATCTGAAAGTTATATAAAACCTATTTGTTGTGAAAAATGTGTTTCAAAAAAATGTGTCAATGCAGTTTTCTTGAGAGCCCAGGTTTAGGGTTAGTGATGATTTAGACTAGCAGATTCTAATGGGTATGTTATTTTCCATTACATGTAAGCTACTTTAGCCCAGTAGAAGAAGCAAATTCTGAGCACCACGCATGACATGACTAATTGACTACATTTAGCGTACAAGAAAAAAAAACAGAATCTTTAAGATTCCACTACTGTAGGTTTATCTTTGGTTGGTAAATGGTCAAATCATGCCACTTCACTATATTTAAACTATAGAGGTAGGAAGCTGTGGCTTACGAACATAACTTAGTTTTACTTAGTGGACCTTAAATTTATGGTGCAATTAAAGTCAAAGTTTTCCAAAATTGACTGGTCAGCCACGGCAGGACTCATCTCGTTAACTTTATATCTGAATCATTACAGGCTTGCCTAGGTTTTAAGTCATCTCAGTAATAGACCTGTTTATGTGGTTTATGGCACTATAGGACATGCTACTTTGTATTAAATTGAACGGCTGTTAGCTTTGTAGCTCCAGGTCAGTGCTCAACAGGCTTTAAATTTAAATGCAACAACATTAGGACTCATTACTACTCTTTAACCCTTTACAGACCAGATTACATGGAGCAATTTGAGAACAGAGACCTGAAGGCCTTCTCAGCGGAGCCCCTGCTGGTGTACCCCACCCACTACACGGGCGAGCTGGGCTACATCAGCGACACGGAGACGTCCACCGTGTGGGACAATGAGAGCAAGCGCACAGACTGGGACAGGAAACGCTCCCGCAAAACTCACGAACAAGCCGAGATCAGCACGGAGGCCCAGAACTCTGACGTGCTGCAGTCTCCTCTTGACAGTACGGCACGAGACGAGCTATGACCCGCGCCGTTAGGACCCTTCGCATCCAGAAACATGCATGATTCACTTTTGGGATAGAACACATTTTTTCATGTTTATCTGGGGTTTTTTTTCTTTTGTTTTTTTTAAAGGTCTTGGGATATACCACACCATCTGTGCCTACCTTTTGACTGACCAAAGAATGATTTTTCAATGTTTTTTCCTCTTTTGTGATCTTTCAAAAGGGTATAAAATTCGCCTCGATTAGGTTTGATTACGATTCTTCAGGAAAGCATTCAGTTCTTCATGAATGCTGCGATTTGACCAGGATTTGTGCTTTGAATATTTTGGTGCACTATTTACAGTAGCGGATTATAGACAAGTACAACGATATACAAAGCCTTTTTAAATATCAACGTTTGACGTTTATTTTAGCAAAAATACATTGTAATTGAATTAAAGATGAAATCTTTCCGCAATCGATGTCGATAAACCACTACCTTCAGGTCCATTTTATACCTCTAACTCTTTCAGATCCGACCACATCAGTGCCTTTGCCTTGCTAGACTATCTGGTGTCCCTGCACAAAGCAGTCTCAGTATAAGCCAATCGTTTTCTGTGAAGCTGTTGCTGGCTGCTGTAGTCCACTATTCCTTATTTTAAAATCCACAACAGTCATAGAATTGTTTACTTACACTATTTGTCCAAAAGTTTGTAGACACCTACTCCTCTGATGTCCCCCTCCTCCACCCCCTTTGCCTTTTTTGCCTTAACTGAATTAAACTTTGGACGATCAGTTCTGGATTACAAACTCTTCCCAGTGGTATTGGATACAACTCTCACTATAGAGAATGCAGTTCAATGCTGTGGGGCTTTATATCTCTTGCCATTGCACATAAAGCCTCATGCACAGCAGCTCCAAAGCCTCCCTTTCTGTTGGCCGTCCTTTTCTATATTATGGCTGTATTTGTACCACTGTGTGTCAGCAATGGATGTAGCTACATTGTCTAACTTGAAAGGTATCCGAATACTTTTGGACACATTGTGACCCACTATTGTGATGTCTGTACTATTGCCACTATTAGTGTTAGAAAATGAAAAACGAAAGGCAATCGTCTGACAGTGTGTAATGATAAAGCAGTTGTTGTTTTTTTTAATTATATCTCCCATCTATGTATCTGGTCATTCATCGGAAAGGAGAGGTAAAGCCTGTTTTTAGGGCCGGTCCCAGACGTTGCCGGACACATTCTTTCATGAACACCAGCCTCTGCAGAAGTCTCACAGACAATTTGTGGTTTTGCAGCTATATCATCAGAGAAGCCATTGAAATACCACACATTTTCCACACGGCCGCAGAGTCTTTAAGAGCGGACAGATTCATGTGTTGTGCAGTGTTTTGGTAGTGTGTGGGAGTGGGGACCCCTGACGCTGGCCATTGGGCATCTAGCTGAGGCTCATATTTGTACTACGCTGGCTAAAACATTGAACTTGCTTCATTGTAATATACATTGATGTGCCGTCAGTGCAGTTTTGTCTTTTAGGTTGCACACTTTCACAGATACTTGTGTTAATGTCATATGTTTTCTCCATGTAGAGATCATGTACACATTTGATTCAGGGAGTCACATTGCATTTTTTTTACCAGTATATTCTGGCAAAAAGCACAAATAGCTAGTCAAGCTGTCACCATGTTGTGTTCCGAATGTGCCTCAAAAATACACTGCTAAGTGACGTAAGGCAGTTTTGTGTGTTTTTTAATATGTGCTCTCATTCCGTAGGTGTCTGTGGTCACAGATTTATGAGAATTGTAAATTACAGAGGTGGTCCTGAGATTGCTTCTCTTCCATGGCATTTCGTTGAGTGACATCCTGCTATATCCTCACACTTGACTTATAATGACCTTGTGAGAAAGATAAAACCGACTTTATTTCTGCTTGTGAGCTGGCCTCCATAGTTCTCCTGCCCGCTTTTTAACACCAGTGCGGCTGATTTACGGTTGCGCTAGATAGCTAGTCACCGGCCCTCTGACAGATTTCTAAGACTCGTAGTACATGGCAGCTCAACTGATTGACTTTTATGTGTGTAATGTAATTCCCCATCGTGGTGAAATAACTATGTTTTAGATTTACCTCAATCTGTTGTCGCTTTTCATTAGCATTTTTCATTAGCATTTTTCTGTTTACTGTTTTTCTGTACTTCCAACCACTTTAAAACCAAGTTGCTGTACATCAAAGCAGTGTTGGATCGAAGTTAGAATTTTAAATCGATGTTTCACAGAAATCGTCTTTATAGTATTTCGTTTGCAGATTGCTAAGGTGCCACTCATCCGCTGGCAATTGAGCTAGCTGTGTTTGGGCAGGAAAACTTGGAACTTGGAAACACTGCTTACACTGCGCTAGGAAATTACTGACACCCCTGGTGAAGATGGAAGACTTGTTTATCTGTTTGAACTGAACTAAGATTCTTTTTAACAATGTACATTTATTTTCAGAAGCAGAAAATTACAATCATAGGCCCAGATTTGTCCCATATTTTAGGACCAGATCAAGGTCGTCAATGGCAAAGACCTTTTTTTCAGTTTGTAAATTGATTCTATTAACCATTCAGACGTTTGATGTCTATGCACTTCAAAGCTACATCAATTTCACTGATTTTCGTCCTTCAAAACCACAAGAAAGCCACTTGCTGGATTTCCGATACTGTTACTGAGAGGGAGTGCACCTTATTGAGCCTTATTTATTTTTGCGTTTCCATTTTACGCCTCTCAGAAGAAGGTCAGTCTATACTATCGTCCGTTTTAAGGGTAACAGTAAATCTGGAGGGTTTATTGGAGGCTGCTTCATAAAGTGTGTAAGGAAAAGCAGAAGAGTAACTGGTCCTCAGGTGACCGAGAGTGTCAGGGCAGGATGTGATCAGACTGTGTCAGCGCAAACGGTCTGTCTACACAGAAAGGACATTATAGTAGGACTGTAGTGCCCCTTATGAGACAAATGACAGTTTGAGGTTTCAGTGGTGTGAAAACCACAGGCACTGGGCTACAGAAATGTGGAAAACTTCACTATAGTGGGTGAGTGCATGTGAAGCTTAAGAGGACATTTCAGGCCTGAAGGCTTGACCCTTAAGGTGAGGGGTGAGGTGGTGCTCTCTACCAGCATCAGCAAAACTGCAAAACTGCTGGAAAAATGTTTTTCAGTACCTTACCACCATTCCAGATGCCAAGGTGCATTAAACCATTGACGGTGCATCTGGTGGCTTGAGATTATCTCGCTCCCTTACTTACACAGTAGGCTGTGCATATAGGAAGAAACCAAAGGAGACACCAATCATATTTTTGATGACTGACTACATTTCAGGCAAGATTTGTCGCTTTGAGTTTGAGTTTTCATTTAATCCATTTTGTGCTCAGACCTGTAATGCTTACAGTAGCCAAGAGAGGGCAGGAGAGTAGTAAGAAGACGTCCAAACCAGAGTTTCCCATCCTCAGTCTCTCGAATTTTAGAATTTTATTCACATTTTTACTGCTGTTGTACACCTGTGCAGTGTTAATTAGTTGGATCAGGTGCACTGGAGACGTGTAGAACAGGAGAATCACCGGAACCAGGACTGGGAACCACTGCTTTAGACCATTCGGCCTCACAAAGACCTGGCTGAAGGCCTCTCTGTTTTGTTACTGTGTTTGTTAAAGCTTCTGGGAAAGCACTACTGTCCTCTATAGGAACAAAAACCTGAACATTCAGACTGAAAATACCAAATGATTCTTTGTTGCATAGATATTAAACTAACATGCATTGAAAGTCCTTGTTTCTACATACAAGGTTTTGCTCCAGCAGCGATATAAACATGTATATAAAATACACCAGGGAAGCACAAAAATGATGATACACTGCTCATGGGAAAAAAAGATCCCTGAGCAGTAGAGCAGTTATATGCTTGTTGTTTTTTTAGAAACACAGGCCCTTTATACTCATATCTGAAACAAAGTGCTGTTTATTAGATCTGTGATGAATAACCACACATAGGTCACACATAGCTTACCACAGTTTATTAATAACTGTGTGGGTCACTGCTTCAGCCTGTTCCTCTACCATGGCCTGCTATCGCTTGTCCTCAGTTGTTCTGTATTATGCAGAGTTCTGGGGTGACGAGGTGTGTCTTACAGTGACAGCGAGGCACACTTCCTCTTCACGCAATGGTGAAAGAGCGTTGGCCAACCTCCGCTTTAGAGGAAGCACAGTGTGCTTACAACAAATGAGAGAAGAGAGAGAGAGCAAAGACATGGTGGCAAGTCGGCCTTAGAGGGTGTCCTTTCTGTAGGTCGGTTTGAATGTTAGTGGAAAACTACTAGGCTGACCCGGGGCCTGCTGGGTCTGGACTCTGTTCTGTCCAAATCTTCAGCATCTAACCTAAAGTTGATGGAGTAGTGTGTGAAGATACAGTCTGTTGTCTGCAGGTGGTTCTGTGGTTGGGGTCTAGATGGAGGAGACGGCAGAGACTGCAAAGTTAAGGCAACCTAAGGGTAAGTTGAATTTACCAGCTGTGCCAGTTTGATGTATAAAGCATCAAGTATTTAGTCTATAAATATATACATATATACATATATATCGCTGCGTTTCCTGGATCTGTGTCTTTGTTCCTTTTCTTACTCTGAGTGGATGTGCGTGTGTGTGTGTGCATAATGCAACACATTTTTGTCAGTGCATGATCAGGGAACTTCCTGTCTTCTTCTGCACTTTGACTTTGCATCCTAGTTGCATCTAAGAATAGCTTCCACATGTACTAACGGCTAATATACTACCTATTGTCAGTATCTCGCGGTGTGAAGAATATCATGCATGTCATCCTCAAACAATAGATAAAGCAAAAATGCAAATTTCTTTTTGGTTTTACTTGATTTTATTTGATTGTATTGTATCATCTGTTAAACGGTGCTGCGTGATTTAAAAAAATCTTGAAAAAACGTAATAATAGATGATTAACTTAAGTCCACCTTGGCGTTCAGGAAGCCTTAAGTGGTCATCTATTATTTCCTGTTTCACTGGGGTATAAATACGTGTCGACACAGAGGCCACATTCCCCAGAAAAGGTGTTTAGCTAAAGCTAGGCTGCGATCCAGATGAGCTGCAGTTCTAGACCAGTGTTTGACTGTTCATGTCACACATTGTTTTGTGTTGGCCTTGCCTTTGCACCTGACCCACAGAAAGGTCAAGAAAAATACAGAATAACAAAATCAGTGGTATGTTTCCAAATGCGTGATCACTGGAAGTCACCTTCCAGGACCTTTTGCATAATGTAACACAAACCAGGGGCCTTCATAGGACAGTGATACTGAGGACAAACTGTTCTCAATTAAGGCATATTTTTGACCAGGAGATCAGAAAATGTCTGCTGACCATCATGAGTCAGGCAATGGCTTTAGCAACAAGTCTGAAAATGTCCATATTCACAGTTAGAGCAATAATTAAGAAGTTTCAAACAACCAGACATGTAGATGTGATTTTGCCTAGAAGAGGGGCAAATGTTTCCCCAGGAATCACAGTCAGGAGATTACAGAAGTAGCAACACCATGTCAGTAGATGCCACCTCTGAGCCAACAGTCTGTTTGAAGGGCAAAATAACATGAGCATCTGAAGTTCACTGGACGCTACTAGAACTCTGATTGGAACTGTGCCCAGTTCTAGTAGTCAGTGTAGTCAGACAAAAAATAGAGCTTTTTGGCAATACTTCAGATGGCCTTGCCATTAAAAGAATGATGCAACAGAACCAAAGACCATGGGACCAGTTTTAGACACATGCCACGAGATTTTAAATCTGGCTGCCTCTGTCGAAAAGCAAGAACTGGGTCATGTTTGGATCTTCCAGCAGAACAATGATCCAAAATATACAATAAGCTCCACACAAATATGCTTTAACAACCACAGAATCCAGCCCAGTCCACCGGCCTAAACCCAAGTGTAAAGCTATATAGTGATTTCAAAAGGAGAGTGCAATAGAGAGGACCTAAAACCTTGCAGGATCGGGGGAGATTCTGGATCAGGAGGTTCAGGTTTTGATTGAAGAGTGTTCTCTGATTGCTCCAAGCTCAACAAGCCTCAACAAGACCATTCACGGCTGTCATGTGGACAAAAAGTAGATCCATAAACTACTACACTGCAAAAAATCCTGATTTAACCAAGACTTGCAATCTTATTTCTAGCCTAAAAGTATTTTTGATCTTGTTTTGAGAATGATATAAGAGAAGTTTGAGAATTGCTTATATAGTTAATAAAGATTGAGAAATATTTCCTATTTAAAGAAATCTTTAGACTAGAAACAAGTGAAATTATCTGTCAGTGCAGTAAGATATTTAATAATATTTCTTGAAATATGGAAAAAATACCTTAAACAATCTTACCTTATTACAATTTTTGTAATAACCTTCCAAAGTCTGCTCTTATATAGTATAATATTCTCAAAACAAGATCAAGAAGACTTTTAGGCTAGAAATATCAGGAGAAAGTCAGGAAAGTCAGGAGTTTTTGCAGTGTAAATGCAGATGTTCTTGAAATTAACGACTTTTCTGACATTTTTACTAGGGCTGGGCAATTAATCGAAAAGTAATCGAAATCGACATTCAAAACCTATAATCGATCAAAATTTTCCAGGTCAATTATTTCAATTACTTTCCCTTTAAAAATATAGATAGTGGATTGTGTGTGTTTCCTTCAATTATTTTAAAATCAAGTAATGCACCCTTCATTCAAAAATCACCTCACTTGTAATATGTGAGCATATTTACTGTACAAAACTTGTCAGTGAACTATAAGGGCAAAAAATAAATAAAATATTCGTTCATTAATCGTAATCGAGTTAAAATGT
This sequence comes from Nannopetersius ansorgii, assembly GCA_037974605.1. Lineage (NCBI taxonomy): Eukaryota > Metazoa > Chordata > Actinopteri > Characiformes > Alestidae > Nannopetersius > Nannopetersius ansorgii. The sequence continues at coordinate 1,721,653 of JBBPDE010000140.1, forward strand.
TCAATTGATCGAGATTTTGATTTTAGGCCAAATCGCCCAGCCCTAATTTTTACCTTCTTATAGCTAGTGTGTCAATAACTATACAGCCGACTTGCTTAGGCTATTTATGCGGAGCCTTTCTGATTGTGTAAAACTGTGTTTGAGCACGTGTGCATATGCTGAAGGTCTCACTAGTCATTTCCAGTCTGACCTTTATGTCTTACTTGAAATGGCATGGACTTCCTGAGGGAACTCCCACTGACTACAGCAGAGCTAAAGTCAATAAGCTACAGGGTGAATTAAACCTGCGAGAAGATAAATGGCATTAACTCCCTCCATTCTGAATTTCTTAAACGCATCATTTGAATCTGAGAACAACACTTCACTGCAATACAAAGTCTCAGCCTGCGCGACGGATGTGGTTGACCAAAATGGAGCAAAGCCGTGCGAGAGAAAGGAGGAGAGAAAGAAATACCATCCGTTTTTTTTTCAGGTGTTCAGTCCTTCCAACGCAGGAGTTTATTATTCTAGGACAAAAACCTCTTCGTGAGTTTGACGTTACGTGTGCAAAGTATAGTAAAACACTAAAAACACAGTTGGTTGTTTTGGGAAAGTAGGGTTCAAGGCAAACCACATGCATCCATGTGACGATGCCACCATAGTTGCAAAAAACTTCCCTTCGTTTTAGGCCTGGAACATTTTTTCTTCCTATTTTATTGTTTGCATCTCGAACCATTTAGATTAGACACAATCCTGTAGTTCCATGTTCTGCTAAGCTCATGTTATTGTATGCCTGCTGGTTGTCAGTTGACCACTTATGTTTTTTTGTTGGTGTTCATCATTACTTCCCTTTTCAGTCCATGATACACTTCAACTGAAGTTATTGTAAAGTGCCTTTATTGTTCAGACTCTCTCTCTCTCTCTTTCTCTTTGTCTCCCTCCCTCCCTCTCTCTCTCTCTCTTTCTCTCTGTCTCCCTCCCTCCCTCTCTCTCTCTCTCTTTCTCTCTGTCTCCCTCCCTCCCGCTCTCTCTCTCTCTCTCATCGCTCTCTCTC
>JBBPDE010000140.1:1722785-1746795 GCA_037974605.1 Nannopetersius ansorgii
AGTGTAGTTAAGCTTAATTCAATGTAGAGTAACTGATAGCTTAGCTCACTACATTTTCTAAGTAGCTTGCCCAACACCTTCAGAATGTAATCTATAGAATTTTCGTTGCTTTCTAAGGAGATTGAAAAGGAGCTTGCCATATTAGGAAGCTAACACTATTAGCACTTAGTCAGAATGAGTGTTTTCACTTATCTTTTCCCCACTCATGGGAGAAAATATAAGCTTTGTTTATTTCTACATACATTTGTTGTAATGTGTATTAGTGTGTGGGTGTATTAGTATGGGCATAATATAATATTCTTTAAATGGAAATTAATATATTATTTCTTGTCGATACAGTTCATGTTAAGGTATAGTTAGCAAGACAATATAGCTACTACATCAGTTCACAGCAATGCATTAAACTGAAGCTGTGCTTGTAAATATAAATCTGTGTACATATACTGTATATAATAATATAAATCTGTGTGTGTGTGTGTGTGTGTGTGTTGGTATGAGTGTTTCATACCCAATAAGTTACATTAAGTACCAAGCAAGATAGCTAATTGACCAAATTAGACACTTTAGAGGAGAGGTTTACCGGCTTTTTACACCGCATTTCACCTCAGAAAATATTTTACTCTACAAGGACCTCCATTACGACTAGAACTGCCACTTAAACTCTTCCACACAGTTCTCAAACGCAGCCAGGGTCACCCCCATGACACACACACACACACACACACACACACACACACACATATGTGATCAATATCATAACTTTGTCATCTCAGTAAAACTTTTAAAGTTAAGTACATGCCACTTTTAAATAGGCTATTTTTTTCAGAGCGCCAATCCATGCTCTCAAACTTTTTTACTTTATTTACACATATTTACTGCAGTACACAGCAGTTTTTATTAAACACTTAAAGACGATGAAGGGGACGAAAAAAAAGACATCTCAAGTAGTAAAGTTAACATTTTTCTTTTTGCCAGAGTAACTTTAAAAGGAGGACAAATAAGACTTCTGCTAAAACCAAAATCATCACTTACTCACAGCTGAAGCTCTGCCACAGCGCTATGTGTGTGTGATAGATTCTGAGGCTTTGCTTGAGCTCAGAGCTTCACGCATTAAAAGGAGTGAGCAAACCATGATCCAGCTCTGATGTTAAAGACAATGTTGTCTTCAAAACTTTGAATATCTTTTAATTTTTATGCCTGTATTCCAGTCTGTATTTTGTAAAGATTTGTCTCACAAGACAGACCTCTGACTATATACAAACTTTGTATTTGTGTGTGTGTGTGTGTGTGTGTGTAGTTTGATGTGTAAATGTATGTGTGTGTGGTGTTCGGTATAGGTTGGGTGCTATGGTATGCATCTGTGGAGGAGACTTGGCACACTCCTGTGCAGATGACCTTGAGTGGATGAGCAACAATGACTCTTTGTGTTCCCTGCCGTCTGTCCATTGGCACCCACCGCCACTCTACCCCACCCATCCCCCACCCCCATAACTTACAGCAGGTGTGTGCTCTATTTAAGGACTGCCAAGAGTTCTCTGGTAATAAAGACAATTGGAATTTGAACCAAGGTATTTTCAAGTTGTCAGTTTTTACTTTACTATTGCTTTTTGCCATTCATTGCGAATTCACTTGTCCATTTATTGTACTGACAACACATATGGCCGATGTGCTGTAGTTATAAGGGCTGCTTTTCAAATGAGATGCAATAACCAATCAGTGGTCACTTACATCTATCAGTCTTTGAGATACAATCACAAAAATGTAATTTTGAGGGGAAAAAGAGAGGTTGGAAAATTATAATGTAGAAATGAATTACAATCGTAAATCCACAAGTCACTGTATCATATAGTTGACTACTACAGATAATACTTTCATGTTTCTTTAAAGCTCCTGCCAATAGTTTTCTATTATAAGCCTGTTTTGAGTCTTGGAAATGACTGTCTGTGGTAATGGATGGAAACACACAGTAGCAGCTGGTAGCCCAGTGGTTAGGGCATTCTCCCTCTGATCAGGAAGTTATGGGTTTGATTCCCAAGACTGCTAGGCACCTCTGAGGTATCCTGAGCAAGGTACCATCTCCCTGGGCGCTGTGTTCGTAGCTGCCCACTGCTTCACTTGGTGAATAGGTTAAATGCAGATGACGTATTTCGTGCTGTGGTGTGTTCACATATGACCGAATTTTCACTTTCACATCAGAATAATACTGGCATTGGCAGACAATTGTTTTAGAAATCTTGTCATTGGATAGGTGTTTTGATTTAGCTGATATTTCAAACTGATACTTGTTGATGTATTTAATGTGATCTGGAACAACAGAATATTTAGGCCACACTGAGCAACTGCTGAAATTTTGCACAGTAATCGTAATTATTATGGTATTTTTATCACTTTACTGCATTCGTAAACCTGCATAAATAAATGGTGTGTGTCTCTCAAATGCAAATCCAGATAGATTCAATCCTAATGTCTATATTTAATAAATGTTTGTTAGGCTTTGTTAGTTTTGGCAGATAAGTATAAAAATACTGGATAATGACACTCCTCACACTATCCATATCAGTACATTCCTAGTACTAAATGGTTTGTGCAGAAAAATATTAGGTTGAAAAAACGGTCTATTTTGCCATGCATCTTCCTCACATCCTCTTCATTGAGCATATTTCCTTTCACAAGTGTTATAGCAACACCCACAGGCATTCAGGACACATTCTCACTTTCATACCTATACACTGACCGACCGGTCACACAGCCAGACAAACACACTCCATCTTCACGGCGCTCTCGGACTTCTCTGCATGCAGCAGGCAGCCAGTCAGTCAGCTCAGCCTGTAGCAGCCAGTCCCACACCAATAAAGACAAGGAGCCTTAGGGCACGGCGCCTGGGATCCAGACACAAAATGAATCTAGCGAGGGGCTCCCTCCACAGCCCACAGCACCAGCGTCCTCCACGAAGCAAGCGGATATTTAGGACACCCCGGGTTTAATAGATAACTCAGCAGGGCAGGGGACACCAGCACCACAGCAGATCAGTCCTCTCTTCTGGAGCAGAGAACCAGACCATTCCATGTAGTTCATCAAAATGAGGCCTACAAAAACATGTCGGTGTAAAGGTGATGATTCAGATGCATCTATTTCAGAGCGTTCTAATTGATAATAATGTAATATAATACTAGCACAAGTATGCATTCATTTATTAGCAAAAATAACAATTCTCAGATTATTTTCTAACATATAAAATCTACGACTGCTGTGCCAACTTTTCATTTTATTTGTATTTATTTATATCCAAAATAAAAAACATGCACATTTATCCATTCAGAAATGTGTTGTGCTATTACAGGATCAATATCATTTTGTGCAAGATTTCTTTGCATACAGTGACTTGAATGGTTGAGGATTGAGTTTTCAGCATGTGCACCCATGCTATTGACATTAGGATAAAATGTCTAATCATGTTCTAACAACAAATAATTCATTTTCAATCTATAATTTTTGAGTAACAGGGATTGTCAGTCAGTCTCCAGATAAAAGAGTATTTATCTTCAGGAAATGTGATAAATATGATGGAATTTTCTACATGTTTCACATAAGGGTTCAGGCAACAGGGTTAGTAATGTAAAACTAAAATGTACATTTTCTTAACATATAATATATAACTTTTTTCGTTAAAAAAGCGATTCAAATTCTAATGAAGAATTTTATAAAGTTAAGTGTATTTATAGAGTGCAGGATACATATTTCTAATTGTACAATCTGGTACGAGTAGTGGAATCGCAGAAGGGTTGAATGATGCATGAGTGCATCATGATGCTGACTGAACTCAAGAGAATTTAAGAATTGAACTTAAAACATTTGAGAAAAGGATGTTCAAATGTTTTGTATTTTATTTTCTATATTCCAGCACTGTGTGACTTCTGAATTGTCCCAAAATATTCTCATCAAATTGTGTAAAATTTGAGACTTTACACCCTTTCTGTGTCTTGAGAGTGCTGCTATGGAATAACAGTTTGGTCCCCTAAAGAACCTTTGAAGAATCATTTTTGTCAATGTGTGAGTATGAAGGAGCTTTTTAAACATCAAAAAAACTCCACATAATGTGAAGGTTCACACATGCACCGAATCTCTCTCTCTAGTCTCTGGTCTCTCTCTTTCTCTCTTTTTCTCCCCCTCCTTGTCTCCAGTGCCTCCCTCCATTACCTCGTTCATCACTGTCTGGTTTCTAATAATATTTCTCTGTTCCAAACCTCGTTGCCCGCTTGTTGAGATTGATAGCAGTGATGACACCAATCAGTTTATCCCTCCGTTTATCGCCCGTTTTCTCTTAATCATCTCCCCGCTTGGTGGGTTTTGCATTTGGAGGAGGCGGGAGGGGGGCTGCCATGATTATGGAAACAATGCTAATTAGGCTCTTAGACATGTCTCCTTGCTGTGCTGAGGATAGAGGGCTGGCTGTTACCAAACAGCTTTTTGTGTTAATGGACACGAGCAGCATTTGGCAATCAGGGCAAACTTTAATCTCAGTGTGCAGCGTTCGGACTGCTGTGGTTGTGTGTGTGTTGGGCCACAAATGGATGTGAATATATACATTGTTTTAGGGTTTTCGTGGGCCTACTAAAAGAGAGATGATTAGAGTACCATAGCAGAGTCCTAAAATCAGTCAAAATCATTTGAGTTAAAGGGCAATATCATTGATTTATCTAACATTTCTGCATAATTAGAAAAAAGTAATTGAGAGTGGTTTGATGAGAAATATTTAATCACAGTGGTGGTAATAGGAACCAGAGGTCTATCCAAAACAGTCAGTGAACTTGGTTAAGGTTTTGTGAAATGTTGATAATGGTCAAATAGTAGTAAACATGATTTCTATAAAAGATTTCCTTTAGTAAATATGTAGCATAACAACATTTTAAAACATTTTGTCAAATATGTTATACGTACACATTCAGTGGCTTGTGCGTATAGTTAAACTGGAGTTCTGATTCTGATTAGAGCTGCACAATATGGGCCTATTGTGATTTTACTGATACATATAGTGATGCCTTTCAAGATATTAAAGGGCCCAAATCATCACATCCTGGAATTAAAACAGCTGAAAATGTTAGTTAATGTTAGTTTTCCATACAGTCTATACATGGAAAATAAGCAACAAAATACCCTGTTTTCAAATCACAGTTTTTGTGATAACACGAAACCAACACATTTAAATACATCTCCTCATTCTGGCTACAGCGGTTTAGCCGCACCCATGCATGCACCTATTCGCAGACATTTGCAGATTAAATGAGATTTTTGTTCGAACGCATGAAGACCTTGATTCATCTGAACACCCAGTAACTCACCTGGAGCCCTCTGAGAAACACTTGGAGACTCATTTGCAAGTTGCAGTCTTCTGCAGCATCAGTATTGCAGAGGCCGATACTGTATTAACGATTATCAGATGATATGTTGTGCAGCCCTAATTCCTGATTTGAAAAAAAAACAAAAAACAGTTCACAGAAAATAAATTGGAGTGATTTAACTACTGAATTATGCAGAAATGTTAAAAACCGCTGGAATTTCTCAGTTATGCTTTTGGGAAGACAATCCCAGCTCCACTCAGATGGCAGAAGAGGTATGATTTAGGGATCTACCTCATGTCATGTCTCTGTGCCTGTGCCTTCTGGAGTTCACACCAGCAGTGGCTAGAACATGTTGGAGAATACGGATTCTTTTAATTTATAACCAAACCTTGTAACTCAATCTTTCCCATTTTTCTATGTATTTGTAGGAGTCTTTATACTCAATTTGACTCCTGCTGGCTTTTGTGAATGCACCCAAGTGGTCTATCTTTTGTTAATGTTAGCCTAGAAATTACAATTTTAGAAATATGAGATTTTTAGGTGAAATGCAGGTTTGTTACCGCATACACAACCTTTAGCATTTTGTGGACAGCTACTGGACATTTTGTGACGGATGGGCAAATAATAATGGCCCAAAATAACTTCTTAAACCCCTAAATTCACAGTCTTATTACATTCTGATTCTTCAGACTACATGGGAGGCACCTTGTCTAATGTTCTACAAGTCAAGTCAGGTTTCTTCATATAGCATACACAATGGTCATCATACTCAATGTGCTTTACAAGAATAGAATAAACAAATAAAACAGAATAAAAGAAAACAAAATGATTGAAAATCAATAAAAGAAGACAAAGTGCAATGGAAATGCCAATATTTAAAAGAAGGCGAAGGAGAATAGTAAAGTTTTTAGAAGCTTTTTAAGCTACAGCTGGTGCAGATCTGATATTGATGGGCAGTTGGTTCCAACAGTGAACAGCTTAGTCATTTCACTATGTTTAGTTTCAGTTAAAGTAAAGAATAATAGTCTGGGCTTGCCAGCATTGCACTGACAGATGTTATGATCTTTTGAATAGAATTACATTTTTTTCTTCCTGAAATTCAAGAATTTGTCTAGATAGGGTTTGTTGCTGATAGATAACCGCGTTCCAATAGTGCTGAGACATACATAAAGAACTTGAGTCACCTAGAAAGCCAAGACTAACTCTGGTATCGATCACACAAGACAGAGATAACGGAGAGATGGAGGAATGCAGGTTCTGGGGGCCGGCCTGCAGAGCAGATGGGTCAGGAGAGACTGTGGAGGAGCAGAGAGGGCAGAGAGATAGCGGAGGTGGCCATGCTGAGGAAGATGACTCTGAGGTGTCTCCTCCTGTGATATTGCCACTGTTTTTGCATAATGTGTGATGAGTTCTCATCATCTCGGCTCCCCCACAACAATTTCATTACAGGCAGCTAATAAATGTTTCATGGCAGAACAAGCTGCTCGCCTCTGCTTTATTAAATCTGAGATAATAAAAGGAGAAATTGAGAAAGGGAGGGGGCAGGCCAGAGAGAGAACGCCACAGACATTTTCAAACAGGGCCGCTGTATCTTCTGTTTCTGGGGCAACGGGTGCCCCCCCTCTCCTTTTTTTCCCTCTCGCTCTGCCACAGAGACACAGGAAATGAGAATCTGGCTGACAGGATATTGCGTTCTGGTGGCTTGGGGATTAGCTGTTTTATCCAAACACACGCATACGCGCGCGCGCACACGCGCACGCACACGCGCACACACACACACATGCGCGAGACACACACACACACACACACACACACACACACACACACACACACACACATACACAGGTTTACTCTCACCTCGTTCAGACACACCCTTCTGCACATTGTCACATTTAATCTGTACACCTCTGAGTATCCCACATGCTACATAAACAGCTATGCAGAGGTGATTCAGCTCGTGTAAACCATGCACAGGTCATAGTATCAGATATCAGATATTTCTGATTCACTTTTATAGGGCCCATCTCATGGAAAATCAATGGCATTGTTTTTTTGTTTTGTTCTGAAATAAAAGTGGCTGATGATAGACACTGTTAAAAATTTAAAACATACCTGAGGCAGGAAGGCACCCAGTTATGTATGAAAATCATGTTTGAATAAAGTGCTGCCTGCTGTGTTTCTTCCATTATTTTTGAAGGCCTGTCTGTGTCTTGACTACATTGTGGAGTACCAACGCCATGGTTGCAGGAACCTTAATCACCATAATGCCTTCTAGGGCACTGACTTACGAGGCGGCATGGCATTGAGACAGTTGCCTTCAGTTTCCGAAACAGCCGACATATACAAATTTAAATAAGATAAGATAAGATAACCCTTTATTTGTCCCACATGTGTTGCTTCAACAGCAAAGTGTAGAAGAGAAGAAAGTAGAAGCATATAGAAATAAACTATACAATAAGCAGTATTAGTGTGTGTCTGTATATGTGTATCAACACACAAACATATTTCTATATAAGATTTTTTGCAAACAGTGAATTTCTTCAGATGCCTAGTAGCAGCAGACATTGAATGATACACAGTAATATTGGAGTTATACTGTACTGTATAAATATTGCAGTTATACTACAAAAGTGGACCATTTTGAATTCACTTATATTATGTCACAAAGACCCACATATTTACATTTGTCTGTCTATTCAGCCTATGGTAGTGAAGCACCACGTCTCCAGACTGTTTTTTGACTGAAGGGCATCGGGAAAAAGATCGTTTACATACATCAGGCTTAAAGGCACAGTAATAAAAACAGCCTGGTTAATTCCATAGAATAAATAGAAATTTGGAAACTGCTTGTTTAAGGTGAATTACAATTATTTATAGTAAGTGAAAGCAGAACAAAAATGTGGGATATAGGTTCTTTAAGTCGCAGTTCTGCTGTCCATAGTGGTGAATGTCATCCCAGGAAGCCCCTCTGAATGTCAAACAGACGAGCTGAAAAATGTTTCACTGTTTTGACATTTTTTATGATGAAATGGCTGTGTGTACAGATGATTTTCCAGCCTCTAGAACAGTTCACTGTCTAAAGACAGGATGTGAAATTTCAAGAAATACTCAAATAGTGATTTTACGTAGCGTAATCTTTCACATGGTGGATCACCACAGGGAATCATTGTAGTGTTTCCCTGTGTTTAATGAAATAATAGGAGATGTGTTGACTTGAAACACAGTCTTGAAATTTATTATATCCTTAAAACTACAATCAGCATATTTTCGATAAAAAAAATATGTGGTGGTACCATCAGTACCTTTAGCTCTTTTTTAGCATTTTTATATTTTTTGTCTTACTGTTGTTAGTCTTGTATTGACTCCATAAAAAAGGTTAATCCCTAAAATATCAAAGTAAATGTAGTTCCTTAAAACTTTTTTAATGAACATAAATATACACAAGGGCAGTCTGTGCTCTTTCTCCTTAACTGAAAAATCACCTAACAAAAGTAGAGGGCGCTAATACAATAATTTCTCAGGTGTAAGACCCGGTGGGCCTACTTGGGAGTAAGTCCAGGTCCATTTTTTTTGTCCCAGTCCACCCCCGAATTCACCTTAAGATCATGTAGAGCCTTTGAGGATACTTTTGTATTGTTTGTAACCTGGGTGACAAAAATGTACCTGTATATGGCCCTTCTATTGACTTCTGTAGTCAGACGGCTTGCTGTTATTTTTTAAAAAATTATTTAAATACATATAAATAACTACATTTATGAGAGCTAGTTTTTCATACTGTAAACCAGATGAAACCAGATTGTCTGCTAAGAAATAAAAAATGTAACAGCCAACCATTAAGTGATATTTTTATTATGAACTTTCAAAGGCCATGCTTTGAATTTACTTGATTTAAATGGAGAAGAGACATTCTTTTAATAGAAATTACACATTTTCTCCCCCCTTTAGTTTTGGCCAATTCCACCCCTAGCCCCCCCATCACTGAGTGGAGAGTGAAAAATCAGAAACCTTTATTGATCCCGGAGGAAATTGTTTATAGTACGACTGCAGAGAAATACAGAGACACATAGACAAGAACAATATAAAATATAATATGAATAAAACTCTCCAGAAATACTCCAAAAATACTTTCTTTAAATACTATTTAAAGAAAGTACTGTTGTCAGTAAAATCAGTGAATATAATTACTTTTGATAAATATATAAATTCACTGCTGAAGTAATTTACTAGTTAACACAAATGCTGGTTTGGACTCGTGCTCTATTGAGTTCATTATTGTACATAATGGTGACATGGTTTCATTTTTCTCACTAGACATGAAGCACAACAGAATCTTTTTGATATTCTGCTAACACAACATCCTTAGACTAACTGCCCTTTCTGTTATGTCAGAGTAATGGGAGGAGGGGGCAGGCCGGATAATGCTCACCTGGACTCCCAGCTATGACACAGCCGGGGATCAAATTCAGTTTTTTTGACCAAGTACATTTGGAAGATTTCTACATTGTAAAATGTACCAGTCATTTTCAAACAGACCAAGACCAATTAAAGTGTCCAAACAGGGGATATATAACTGCTATTAAACATCGTTTATGGCAAAAGTAAGTAAACAAAGGCAAAACTATGCTGATCTATTGCATTTACACAGACATTTTGCTGCATCTCTTGACGTGGTGTTGCTATCTCACTCATTTCTTTTCATGAAAGGAGGACAAATCCGAAGCCTTGGTCCCTACAAGGAGTCACGCAGCCTTTCTAGGAAGGTCTTCAGTGTTGGAACCTTTTACTGCTTCTTTGCCCTCATTTTCAGCATTCGACTAACTCGACCAAAATAATGGAAGAAAATGCTGTAGTTGTCACTGATCATTTATAACAGCTACTTAATGGTGTGCACTTAATGCCATTTATTCATAATGGCTTCCTTGAAAGTGTATTTTTTCTTCTGATCTCTTCTTTGACTGTGAGTGGGCTTGGATATTTATATTTATCACCTACCTGTTGGTGTTTGCATATTATTTTTGTGGATATTTGTGTTTCTGTGGGTCTGTGCATGGGTGCATGTGTGTGTGTGTGTGTGTGTGTGTGTGTGTGTTGGGGGTGTAGCAGGCAAACGTTGTGGGGAATGCTGGGAGATTTTAATAACGCAGAAGCAGTGCAGAGAGATTTAATAAAAGGAGATGATGTGATTACTGAACCCTGGCTCTGAGCCACCTTGCTTCACAGCAATATCCGCTCACACACACACACACTCTCTCTCTCTCTCGCTCACACACACACACACACACACACATACACACATATGTGCTCTCACACAAACACAGTCACACACATACACAAACCATGCAATTTTATTTACATGCATGATTTACGTGTTGACTCCTAATGCATACACAATTGCAGCAGCACCAAAAACGCTGGCAATATTTTTGACAGTACAGAAAGAGATGCCTGCTTGAAGGCTGTACGTGTATGTCCACCCACAGCATGGCCCAGAAAGATTCATCTTAGATTTGCGTTAAGCTTCAACAGAGTGACAGTATGCCTACCTGCCGCTTGGTAAGGTGAGCTGCTCTGCCTTCTTCCCCGAGGGTCACAATCACAGTTAACCCCTTTACTCTTGGCTGATCAAAGGTCTGGTGAATGTTTGACTCCATGAATGAGGCTCATGAAGTCAAACAACGTGCATTGTACTTTGACAGTAAGTGGGCACAGTAAGTGTTTCAGTATCACTATTTTGTTCAGAATTAAATATTGCTGCACACACATGAACATCCTTATCTTTTTTTTTATTTCTATATGAGGTCAGTTTGAGTAGCCTGCATAAATACAAGTGGTACACAAATGCTGTTTGAATATTACTGTATGCTATGGCAGTGCAAAAGTTTTGGCACCCGTAGTCGAACTGTATAACGTAGTTGAGATTGTATATATGTCAACACTCAGCAGCCCAAAGAAATGCTATTCATGCAAAAATGTGGGCACCCTAGATGCTTTGTTGATTTTCAAATTGAATATAAGTGTAGCTTAAAACCTTGAATATAAACATTAAATATAGAAGTGTTGTGGCTTTTGCACAGTCAACTTTTCATGTTTTCCTTACCCATAGACAGTATTTGTGAATTGTGATGTGTGAAGTAAATGGTTCACTGTTTTCAAAAGTGTACTTAATTTCACGAAGAAAGATGTCATTTGGACTAAACCTTTGCTGATATATGCTGTTCTGTTATATGAATACAGTATGAGTGCTACTGAAAGTTAAATGAATGCAATATGAGCACTATATTATTACACTTTTGTGCGCCGTATGACTGCTTGACACCTCAAATGAAATGTGCTCTCACGGGAACCCTTCCATCACGGCAAGAGAGAGCATCCAGAGAAATTTCTTTGTGCGAGTAGCCATAGGCTTTTGTTATCGAGATGATATCTTCGGGCGATGTCTGATGCATCTTTCATTTAAGCAATTATCACACAGCCTGCAATGTGTTTCATTACTGCTCTCAATCTGATTCATTTCTGCTCATTTGGTTTTAGGGATGAACGATATTGGGAAAAGTCACAATGGGATATTTTTAAAAAGCAACCAACTTAAACTATTCCCAATTCGAGTTATCACACTAGCATAGATAGGGTAGGTTTTAGAAGCAAACTGCAGCAGAAGTTAAATAATCCAGTCAGGGCTGAATGATATGGACAGAATCCAATATATCTGTGAAACCCTAATGTGACATGTTATAATTTTGGATCAACTTGAATAGCTCATTCAGAAACCCAAATAACACTCAGCATCAGGATGCTCAAAGCACATAATTGAACTTTCAGTGTCTGGTGGAAGACTTATTTGCATATCTCACACCGCAATATCAAGATTGTGATGGCCGATGTGGTGATAACCGTTGGTTTGGTCACTGCGGTTTGAGGATCTGTTGCTCTGGGTGACTGTAAGGAGGGCCTGGGGCCTTTGGTATGGGTTTGTTAAGTAGAAGTTGGTGTAATTTGGCGGGTTTGGCAGATGGATTGAGACAGATTAGCCATAGCAGCTGCGTTTCGGATCGGATCATCACATCCATGCAGATCAGACGCCTTTATTCATGGACCTGGCTGCCTCTCCGTTCACCAGATTTGGGGAATAACACCTTCTTCTCACTCAGCGAGGGTTCTGTGACACACACACACACACACACACACAAACAAACAAATGCACAATCCACACCAAGTTTTAACACCTATTTTGTTGAAAATGTTTTCCCTCTATCTGCTCTTCATTTTGTGCTGCTCACTCACATTATTACCTTTTGGGTGGCACTGCTCATCCGCCCACACACGCGCACACACACACACACACACACACACACACACACACACACACACGCACACACACGCACAGACAAACACTCCCTTCTCTCTTCTTTATTACTTTCAGCTTTGTTTTTCTAACAGTTCTGCCAGCTTTCACCTGTGCTTCCAAAAATTAACTTTTTGGAAGCAAAAATTCCAGTTCAATCTTTCAATCAATCAATCAATCAATCAATCAATCAATAAATCTTTATTTATACAGCACATTTTAAAAACAGAAGTTGACCAAAGTGCTTCATAACATTAAGAAACAAACAACAACTAAACATAGACTTAAAATAGCAATTAAACGCATAAAAAACTTTAAAAACTTTAAAACTATGATGGAACATTTTATGATGGAATGCTCGTATGTGGAGTCACCGTATTTCATGAGCATTAAAAATTGATAATGTATTTATTCGGTTTTAATGTGTCCCTTTCCACACAAATAAAATGTTCCATCAGCACAGTTCTGACTTCTAGTTGACATACTGTTGACAGTAATGGTGTTTAGGCGCTATATTTTATTAATGATATGATGCATGTCTGTGTGTGGCACAGATTTGAATCAATTCAGTTCAGTGCATCACTGCATCCAGGGACTACGCCTGTTGCTTTGTATGTGTGTGTTTTTCTGTATCGATGACCAAAGTTAATTACATGTGCACAAAGAAGAGCCTCCTTATTTATGATAAGACTCCATATCGACATGACCACAGGTACCTGTCAATACTCATGAGTGAATTCGCGTGGCCCTGTGTGCATGTCTGTGTGTGAGTACGGTGTGTTTATTTGGGTGTGTGAAAAAAGAGAGAGGAGAGATTAACCCCATGCTATCCCCAATCCCTGGTTATGAGTTTATAGCGTCTGTCTGGGCATCGCACTGTTTAAACAACAATCTAATTAATCCTGTCTTTATTAGTTTCACTGAGCTGAGGGAGAGAGGGAGGGAGAGAGGGAGGACGGGGAATTCTGGCAGAAAATACCAACAAGGGAGGGAGGGCAGGGACAGGAAAAGAATGGGGGATTTAGGAAGAATTTAAGAGCGAAGGCACTGCGTCTTTAAAAGGAACTGACTTTTTTTTTGTGGGGAGAGGACTAAAGAAGGGATATTTCTGTAAGAAGACACATGGGCGTGAATAATTGTTGAGTAGCTGATGATCATGGTTATATGTCCAGGGGGGAATCTCATGGGTTAGAGACCCCTCCTCATGGGATTCATTATTTAAGGCCATTACTGTATTGTCTGAAATGCACACCATTCTAGTAAACTAATTATCATGTTATTGTCACAAGGGTCAGTTAGTCTATTGACAAGTGCTGCCCCCCAGTGCCACACATACAATACTGCAGACGCTTTACACTGTGGGTCTGTTCCAGGATGAGTCCTAAAGAAATCCAGCTGTATGAAAAAGCGCTGTTAAATGACATGTTGAACTGGAAAATAAGTTCACAGCCTCTACAATTAGTATCCTTAAACATGTTTTTTTCTGCACATATTAATGCAGATTCTTGATTAACTTGTTCAGGTTAAATTTTGGAAAAGAACAATGGCATATTTGTTCACTATAGAGAATGTGAACTCATTTTCCAAATCAACAAAACATGTAATTTGATTGAGGGTGATTAGGAAAATGTGCCATAATATCCCTAATATGTTAAACTTAGCCCATAAAAGTAATTGTGTATTATAATGTGCAGACATATATTTACTGTAAAGCTTTTAATGTAATTTGACCCGATTTTACATACAACCTTCGGTGGAAATTGTTAGTAAAAGTATGGACCCAAAACTTGCTGCATAAAGTGAATGGAATAATGCTAGAATTTTATAGTTTATAGTACTTTATAGTATTACTGCAAATAAAACAGAATGTAAATGTAAAACGTAACTAGAACAGACCACACACACACACACACACACACACACTTTTTATATATATATATATATATATATATGTAAGTTTTTCTGAAATGGTAACTTCACAGTGAAGGCCAAAAAATATCTATGCTTCTATGCTTATAATGTTAATGAATGTAACGGAACATTTCTTCTGATTTGTTATTTGCGAAAGTTTCAATATTTTCTAAAATGCAATCTCACACCAGTACCTAGTCCTAACGCCAATCTTTACTTTTTGGCTTGTGTTTGTGTCAGACTGTTTGTGCGGAAGTGCAGCGCGTGCCTGCAGGTGATTGGCCGCTCCGAGCTGATCATGCGTGTGCTGGGCCAGGTGTACCACCTGGGCTGCTTCAGCTGCTGCGAGTGTGAGCGCAGGCTACAGAGGGGCGATGAGTTCGTGCTGAAGGAAGGCCAGCTGCTCTGTCGGGGCGACTATGAGAAGGAGAGAGAAATGCTTGCCGCCATCAGCCCTGCCCCCACTGAGTCAGGTAACACAGAAGGCATTTAAGAGAGACTTATGATCTGAGATGACTCTGAGACGAATAATTAGATATTCGAATTTTTATCAACTTGGTGTCTTTTGTTTCATTTCTTCTGAGACATTTCTTTTTGCCCACCATTAAACCACAAGGGTCCATATGAGGTACTTCATGCATTTTTATATTATCTTCGTAGTGGTTATTTAATAATTTGTCATAGTAAGTGAAATAAAAGAACATGAGACGCAGTGTGTAATTGCAAATATCAATGTATAACAGCAAAGTAGCTCTAAACATTGTGTCAAATGTTTTAATATTGAGAATGAAAACCAACATTCTCTCTTGCTCTGGCAGTGAAGAGTGAGGATGAGGAAGGTGGCAGTGGCTCTGTTGGAGGAAAAGCTGGAGATGATGGTAAAGAACACAAGAGATCAAAGCGTCCACGTACAATCCTAACCACACAGCAGCGACGCGCCTTCAAAGCCTCCTTCGAGGTGTCCTCCAAACCATGCCGAAAGGTGAGCAACCACAGAGCAATCAACTAGCGGTGCAGATCCACACAAAGCAAATAGTGAATTTCAGAGGTGCATCCTGTTTCTGCACTTTAGGTGAGAGAGACCCTGGCAGCTGAGACTGGGTTAACAGTACGAGTGGTACAGGTTTGGTTCCAAAACCAGAGAGCGAAGGTAAACCTGTTTTCTGATAAATAAAGAGTTATACTCTCCTGTTTTGGAGTCAGTTGTGGTGATGAGTGGCTGTGTTGATGTGTGATCAGATGAAGAAGATTGCCCGCAGGCAGCAGCAGCAGCAACAGCAGCAGGAGCAGGAGCAGATTGGAGGGAGCAGGCGGGGTCCAAGCAGAGGGGGCAGACAGAGCAATGATGATAGTGAGGGTAAGATATAAAGGAGTGGACGGATAATGAATGATTATGAAGATTCCTTGTTGGATTGTTACATGGAATCCAACTAATCCCTCATCCAGCTGGGGCAGCCCCTGTGATCTGAAGGTTGTGTGTTTGAATCTCAGGACTGCCAGTGGCAAGACTGAGGTTCTCTTGAGCAAGCTGCTGTCTCCCACACACTGCTGGGAGACAGGGCGTTGCATTGCTGGTTGCCCACGACTTTATATGAATGAGTGGGTTAAACGAAGAGAACAATTCACACTGTTCATACTGAGCGCTGTGTGATGGTGTGTTCCTGTGAGACTTTACACTTTGAATGTCCTTTGAAATGGTCTGGCACAGGTATGTGCAGTTAGGGTTGAAACTAGTTTTCATAGGAAGTTGTATCTCCAGGAGGTGGGATGGCTGTGGTTGATGCAGGATAAAATAACATTTGAGCAACTGTTTTTTTTACTTTCCCAAATTCAGAAACCACAGTTATCTGTGGTCAGGAGTCCAAGACTTCATAACTGACCTCCCTGTCCCTCCCTATCACTGCTAGCCAACGAGGGAGTCTGCTAGCTAATGTTTGCTGACATACCCCTCCTGGAATGTTGAGCTGTCCAATGACACTGTGGATAGCTGCAGTTCAGAAAAATGAAGTGATGCTTCATGTGCCTCAAACTAATTTTGATCACATTAAGTTCTGGGGGAGTCACAGATAGTGGGTGGAATTGGCTATGACTAAAATGAGGAAGAATATCCAAAAAAATTAATAAATAAAGTAAAAAAATAACATTTGAGAGGAAGGAGATGCTTGGACTCACACTCTGTTTTTACAGATGGTTCGAGCAGTCATGGACTGGATGGCATGCTCCCCTTTTCCTCCATGTCACGACAGCAGCTCTTGGCTCTAGACCCAAACATATATGGGGCTGAGCAGTTCCGGGTCGGTCTTACACCCCCCCAGCTAGGTCCGGACCAGTTGCACCCCTACGGTAAGACAACAGACACCACACAGCTGAGAGATCTCTATCAGACCCATGACATTCCTGAGCTTCGTCTCATTTTCCACACTCTGTTCACCATTCTCATTCTCCCAGACTCAGAAACAGTGTTCCATGACTTGGACAGCGATGGAAGCCTTGGTCACCTTGGTGACTGTCTCTTAGCAACAGCTGACGGAGGGGTCGTGGCGGGACGTGTGGGAAATCCAATTGACCGCCTCTATTCAATGCAAAACTCCTACTTCACTTCGTGACCCCTCTTCACCTCTGGCGGCAGACTAAATCCACCACCACCATGGAGAGAGGCGGCCCTGCTGGAAACCTAACCTTCGCCCTGACAAGCTCGAAGGGTCCCACACAACACAATCACACTTGAGCTGTGTCAATCATGATCCAGAAGGAGCAACTTTACACATGATTTACACAGCAAACACCACATTCCATAATGTAGGGGTTGACTAGGAACAAGGCTGGAGGCATCAGGAAAACTAGTCTCCTCACAGTTAACTAATACTGATTGTGCTGGATTCCAACATGAAGACACATGTACATACATTTCTGCAACAGTCATAGGCACATGTTGAATATATTAACAGGCAGCTGATCACAAAATTATTACCTCACCGTCTAATCCATGTTGCTGACAAAACAGCTCAAAAGTGACCATGTCAGTTTCATATACTCAGAGAGCAAGCCTGGTCATAATTCATTTGTAAATCTATCATTTATAAAGGACTCGTCATTCGTCACTCCATGTATGAATATAGAAAATAAACGGCATAGGAATTACCTCGCAACCACAATCTTACATTAAGTAGTCACATTACGACCAAGAGTTTTCCTAATTGAGAAAGTTTCTGAGTTTATGCTATACTTTAAAGAACAGATATAACTTGGCTTGTATCACTACTCTTTATTCTCTAGCTTTAAAGGTATACGAGACTGCAAAGAGACCCAAATGGGTGATTTACAGAAACAGCGCTTTTGTTCTTTTTCTGGTACAGCTTAAAACTAGGCTTAAGTGAGATGATTCTCCACTAAAATTAGTAGGGGACAAATGGGAAAAAATGGACAGTTAAAAGAAAAGTTTAGCAAAACATCAAACCTACAGATTTTGTTACTTAAACCAGATGTAGCTGATCAGTCAGGACATGTTTGAAGTAGAACATTTGCTTCTTTTAGAACTGAAGCTGTGATACTAACATCGCTAACAAACATGAAGTTAAATGACTCAATTTTCACCAACCAAGGTGGTGCAGACTTGTGGCTGTGGTTTAGGACAGTATGACTGACTGAGATTTATAAAAATGAACAAAACAACTGTAGCTGAATTCAGCCTGTGTTTTCAGTTGTGTTTTCACAAACTGGCTGATCTAGTGCAAATCAGTTTTCGTGACTATTATGAATATGAAAGAATCTGAATGAAGATCAGTTCTCTCCAACCATGGTGTTGTCTGAATGGGCTGCTTGTTAAAAGTTTGAATAGTTTTTTTTCCCACAGCTCATAAACCACATCACCAAGCCTAGCCACCTTAATGAAGATCTGGATGCAGTTTTAGTTGGTTGAAAGAAGTTTTGGGGATGTATTTATGGGAAAAGATTAAGGTGGGTATTGACTTGTAGCGTTTGTTTGTAACACCAGCCTTGTAGCTACAGTGCTAAACTGAAAAAGCAAACATGTCCAAGAATGATTGACATCTGGTGTATTTTTTCCAAACTATTTTTTTTTCAGATACAGTTTACATAGTTTAGTGTTTTCCTCGCCTTGACCTGACTCTACCTAAGCTAATTATGAAGAATTCACAAGACGAGCCAAGAGTATTCAAGCAGGGAAACACTGAACTGTGCTTCACTAACTTAGGGAGGTTCGGTTGGGTTCAGAAAGCAAAATGAATGAATACATACCAGAGTGATGAAGAGAAGCCAAACCCCACTCCATGAGATGATGAATGTCAGCAGGGCAGAGAAAAGTACAGGGCCACAGCTGGATGGGCACCATTCGGTGAACTTTTGTGGGAACCAACCACACAGATAGTAGATACTGGAAAAGTGCTTGTGCACTTAAATTGCCAATAAGACAATAACTGGATGGATGTAATATAATGGAGAGTGACTGAATTAGCTGGAATGCTAACATGGAATAGTGAGACCTATAAGCGATGTAGAGTTTGCACAGAGAAAATAATCTGACATAGCAGGGTTTGTAAATGTTATTCCACCACACGAGGAGAAAATGACATGTGAATGAACTCATTAAGCAGTCCGGCATGAAGTAGAATTCTTCACTATGTGCTAAGAGAATTTTGCTTTCTTGGTGTCTGCCTAAATGTAGGACAGACCTTAATTGGCAAATGCTGTACATGGGTTTAAGGCAAGGAATTCATCAGGGTCTAACACAGCTAACAGGGTCGCTTCGAGAGCCTTGCGGGTTACAGGGTGGGGGTACGCGATCATGGCATCTGCGTTATCTTTACTACGAGTGTTAACAAAACTGCACCTCTGTGTTTTTTGGGGGTGCGCAGCACTTGGCAAGTTGATGCTAAATGTAATTGTGCTCTATTGTAATACGCTTAGTGTGTTTGTATCATTACTGTTGTTGCAATTACCGCTGCGGTCCTCCGTATGATAACTGTTGAATATTTTGTAACTTCTCCTGTGTGGCACAACTTCAGTATTGGAATATTTATGTTGCAGCATGATATACTGTATATGTGAAACGTTTCTTATTTAAAACCTAAGGATGTACAGAGCACTTAATGTTTTAACAGTGTCCAACTCTCTACACTATCTTGATCTCCAAGGCTGTATGCTGACAAATCAGACCAAGTAGCTGCAAGCTAGGACCAGACAACACGGCCTATAAACAAAGCGCGCAGAAGATTATTAGCACGTCTTAGAGTTTTTTTCACATCATTATTTGGGACAATTTCAGGGTAATTCAGTGTGTGATCATTTCTTCAAGGACTGCCGGAAGAGCAATGATTTGAGGCACAATTTTTACATTGTTTTCTTTTCTGTGATTCTCTTTAAGTGAATACTGTGTTCCTGTGTATTGTGTTTTCATCTTTACAATATAATGACTCATTTTAGCTGTTGATATAACCAGATGAGTGAGTCTTCATCTTTGACATTAGGCTTTGGCATTGTCTTCAGGTGTAAGAAGAGGTAAACACACCATCCAGGAGAATATCATGTTGGGTAGTGCAGTTGGTAGCACTATAGTCTCACAGTAAGAAGGTCCTGGGTGGGATTCCTGGCCCAGTAGTCTTCTCCATGGAGCTTGCACAGACACAATTCAATTTATCCCAGGTTCTCTGGTTTCCTCCTATAGTCCAAAGAGAAGCATGCCAGATGAATTGGAGACGCTAAATTGCCCCCATGTTTGCATGTGTGGTCCAAAGACAAGCTGGCGATCAGTCCAGGTGTTTCTCTGCCTTTCACCTTCCGACCGCTGGGACAGACTCCAGCACCCCTCATGACCCTGGTTAAGGTTAAGCTTTTCAGGTAATGGATGGTTGGAAAATCTGTCTGGTATCATAGTCAAAATGTTTCTGCCTCATGAGCTTGCCCTCCCATTTCTCCCATCAGTGGTCAAAGAGATTCTAACCCTCCAGAGCCCACCCCCCTTTCTCTTTTTGTTCTTCTGCCAGCGGGTAGCTGGACCTGATAAGCGGGAAAGACCGCACACATTCCTCAGTTTAATATTAAACAGTGATTTTGCGAGAGAGACACAGAGAGACGCATGACTGAATCCACTCGACACTCTCATCAGATCAGAATACATTTTTTTGTGACTGGAAAAAGATTAACTGTCATGTCTAACAGCATGAACAGGAAAGAGAACTCTAAGGTGTGATATATCGACTCTGACGCTCCTCTCATCTAAATCCCACAGCAAATGATCCGTATCGCATGAATCAAACAGCATCAAAAAAGGAGTCTGGCTACCGCATGAGGTTCATTTTACTATAGTAATACTATGTGTAGAAAATAATTTATTACGTATTTGAGAATTGGTTGTTACAGCCTTTGTTTGTGAAACGAATTCACTTACATTATTAACAAATAAAAAGTGAGGAAATGACCAGAATACAAAAGAATACAAAAACAGGTCTGTAGTTCTCATTATAAGGTGGTTTGAAACGTGTGCAAATAACAGCGATCACTTTTCCAGACAACAGTATCACAGAGCCTAGCATGTCTGTGTGTGTACCATGAAAGGTACACTTACTGTTCTGATCAAGTAAATCCATGTAAGCCTTATGTTCAACTACTTTAAATGGCCATCTGCTGAAGGATCTTGTGTTTTATATGGGTTGAGGCACTGCATGTCCTGTAGAGAAAACAGTGGATCCTTGTTAGTTTGGGATGCTTCAAGACTACAGGAGTAGTTGTATGAATAAATTCTCTGTAGACAAGCTTTAATTAATGATTTAAATAATTTTCCACCTACTCCAGATGAAGTCTATCAACCATTCTTGCAAATTGTCCTTTAACAAAACGTCCCTAACAAGCACTAGAAGTCAACATCAGTAGAGGTGAGAGAAAATAATCTGATATTTTCAGCATTACATTGTATTGGTGGAGTGGCACCAAGTATCAATATTTATTTGTTTAATATGATTTCTGATAACATTGCTTCTGAAGGCCAGAAGATGGCGCAAGAGCCTGTCGTGGCGGAAAGGAATTTAATAGGAAGATTCCAGGACTATGAGCAGTCCTGTGTTATTGTCCTTATTAGGCATTTTAATAATAAATGGGTGAAATAAATACATGACAATTCAATGTAAATAAACGAATAAGCTCAAATTGCAGAATTGAATTGCCATACTTGTATCATAAAATGTAAATTATAATATTTTACGATGGTCCAAAATACGGAGATAGTATCAAATCGTCTCTAAGGCAGTTCCCACCATTCACAGTCAGTCAAATCCTTTAACACCCAGATCTTCACCCAGTCAGCTGGAACCCCATCTTGCTCTTCACTAATGTGTGTGAGTGCAGCAGGACTTGTCAATATGGTTGAGTATGAGACATCTTTCCCCACATTGCAACTGAGTACTAATCTAACATCACTATTTGTGACAATGAACATCATAAATACCAAAAATCAGTCCTTATTGCCTCTGAGGATACCCCCCTGAAATAAAAACATCAAAATCAAAAACAAACATGCCCTGTTCCATCCCATCCCTTGCTATTTTATCAATGCATGCGGAAATTACTACTGTTTTAACACTGGACATAGTACTACCATTTCAACATTTCGGGGGTTTTGTTGTGATTTTAACATCATGGCCGAGTAAATATGTTTGATAAACGATAAAATCCACCATCCCCCCCCTGATTTGTTTTTACAACTCAACTACTGGATACAAGCCTTGACATTGTCTGAAATTAGTTCTTCAGTGTAGTGAAGTTTGCTCGTTTTATAGCTCACTTTAAGTCATATGGAGTCCTAAACCACATCCACCAGCCTGCACCACTTTAAATGAAGAGATAGATGTGGTTTAAGTGTGTTGAGAGATGTTCTAGAAAGAAAAGATCTGAGTGACTTCTAGTGCAAGTTTTTCAAAAGCTGGATGTGGTTTGAGACGTTCTAGAAAATGTTCCTTTATGAAAAGGTCTGGGTGACTGTTCTTGTTTTTCTAGCTTTTGTTATTAACCTCTTAGCTCCAATGCTAATACGAAGAAGCAAAATGTGAACTCCAAACTTGTCCTGACCGGTAAACTAGATCTGGGGCAAGTGGAAAACTCAGTAAATTTGTTTTTTTATACAATAATACAATAATGAGTTTTAAATGATTATAATCTAGAGTGAGGTTATATGAGAGCATTAACACTCACCTAAACCTTTAATGTCAACAGACTCTGCACAGGCCAAAAAACGAACGACGTGAGGGGAACAGGCCTGAGCTGAGGCCTGGTTCTCTCGCAGGCAGTGTTCGAACTCAGTGAATTCTCCTGCACAGTCTGTCCGGATTTTCTGTATCACTGGACTACATCAACAAAAGGAGACAGAAAAAAAGTGTAAGGACCTTCAAAGTTTCCTGCAGACCACCACAGTTTGAACCATTCCGTGAAAAGGGTGTTCTTCATCCTCCGATCGTCCACATTTTCATTCTTTCTCATTGAAAGACATTTCAGACATCCAGTGGTTTAGGTGTGTCAGGAGGTGGCATAGAGGAGAAATACAGACTGTCTAGACGTCCCTGAAGACTGAACTGGGAAACCCTGTAGCAGGACTAAGAACACACTCTAAAGGGTAAGCATACGCATATTAACATATTCAAGAAAGAAAGGTAGTCCCCCCGTATGGTCTACTTGGACAGAGTCAAGGGTTCAAACTCAGCCGTGGGTAGACCTTTGGCAGGAACTCCCCCTGTGATCAGAAGGTTGTCAATAGTCAATGGCATCACTGAGGACTCAAGCAATTATGGTCACTGGCATGACAGGCTCTCTGGGTAGCTGGAGTGTCAACCAGCTTTTGGGTTGGTTGAAGACCAGCCAAGCTGCTGCGTTCTGAACCAGCTGTAAGGGAAGACCCACTAGGACAGCACTGCAGTAACCGATGCCAGCGATATTTGGGGCTTGCACCAGGAGTCGAGTCATACATATTAGGGATGTGTGCCGATAACGAACACAATTCAAAAAAACGTCTTTAGTCTAGTTAGCAATAAAGCCCTGCTGTTTCTGTCTCCTCAGCCACATCCTTCACAACACACCCATGGCACACCACAGGGCCGGCCCGTAGCATAGGCAATATAGGCAAATGCTAAGGGCGCCATCTATCCAGGGGGCGCCACAAACGGAGAAAGAAAAAAAGTGTAACATTCCACTATTCTTAAAACTTGGTATTAATGTGTCTTGATGTGAAAAGAACAAGCCCACAGGAATTCACCTGCATAGCAAAGCCTATCAAGCCGTGGTAGTAATAATAATGATACGTAACTTTCAATGAGGCCACCGCGGCGCCGCCCCTCTTCTCAAATATGACATGACATCATCAATCAGTGACAGTCATTGGTTAACCAAACATCACAGTGAAATTGTATTGTTCACT
>JBBPDE010000140.1:1775711-1785810 GCA_037974605.1 Nannopetersius ansorgii
CACACACACACACACACACACACACACACACACACACACACACACACACACACACACACACACACACACACATTTATGTATACATATTCTGAGTATTGCTGTCAAGGGTCTATGCCATTAATACCACCACAGTTATTGTTTGCTGTTTGTTTTTTATTATTATTGAATAACTGTCCCTAATTGACTTTCCTCCGCTATATTTTGCTGAGTCGTGCACATTCCATCAGATCTCTAGATTATAGCTCTCATGTCACCTCCCTAATCCCCTAATCCTGAATTATGAGCAGTCGATTAGGAGAGAGATGCTGAAAAAAGGAGGTAGGTTCAAATTAACAGTGAAGCCAATTGGCTACAATTTTAGTGATGCATACACATGTATGTATGCATATATGTGTGTATATGTTTATATACACATATACATATAAATGTACATATACATATATACTGTGTGTATATGCATGTATACAAATACACACACTGATCAGTCACACCCTTAAAACACCATTAAGACATTTCTTGAAGTTGATGCATTAATAAATGGGCTAAATTATGATAGCTGGATGCCTGGGACTGAGCATCTCCAAAACAGCAGGGCTTGCAACAGGTTTGTAGCAACCTACATATGAGTCATTCAAATTTAACAACACCATCTAACTGAAGTCCTGAACCAGGGAAGAAACAGGAGCAGATGATTTCAGATGATCAGGCAGTGATCAATATACTGCTGGTGCTGAATGCAGAGTGATTGGAACTCCTTTATCAAGGCTTTGCAGCCTGTCACTGTACATCTGTCCCCATTTATTTCATTTTAATTTATAAAAAGTGCTAAAGTTAAGTAAGTTTGACATGCATAAAATAGTATTTCTGGACCAAAACACAGTGATGTAAAGCGTAATATAATATGTATAATACTGCTAGTGCTCCTGTCGAGGTCCAGATCCCTGGATGTAATCTGTAAATAGCTTTTCTATAGTTGTCATATTTTTTGCATTCTCTCTTTACTCTTGTCTGGCCTGCACTTGTCCAGTCTTGTGGTGCTTCTTTTTTTTTTGTTCTTTGTGTTTTGTATATGGATAAAAATAATGGAACATCTGACCATTACACCAACAGGGACTTTAATGACACTGCATTCAGATGCATAGACTTTCATATGGAGTTGTTCCCTCTTTACAACTGCTGTAATGCTCTGGACTCTGAAGGGAACTTGTTTTTCTAAAACAAACTAGATAAAAACGTGAATGCCCTGCAGTGGCAGATAGCTTATATTTGATTACAATAACGTTTACATTGAGATTTATAGAAATGTATTTGAACTATTTATTTGAACTGCCGCTGTGTAACTGTGTTGAAAGGAACACTCCTGTTAAAAAGTTCTTTAATTATTTAGTGTTTATAAACCAAATGTTCTTGCACTTTTGTTGGTATAACAGTACTTAAAAAATAAAGGTGCGCCAAACACTACTGTTCAATTAACTATTTAATTTTGCGAATAACAATGCGATTAATCGAAGAAAAACACGTGTTTCCATGTACTGTATATATATTTATAAAGGTTCTTCCCCAAACTGGATCCACAAAGTTGGAAGCATGGCGTTGAGGTCTGCTGAGGCATTAAGGAAGTAAGGGGCCGCCTGAATTCATTAATCAAGAGGTGTGTCCTTTTGTTAATTAAATGTATACATACATTTATAGCATATATATTTATTTCATTTTAATGTACATAAGTATACATGTAATTCCTCATGTATACCCTACACTCTGTGGCTAGTGGCGGTACTGCACGCTCCTGTGGGAGATGACGTAGGGTTAGTGTGTCTGCTCCAGCGGTGCTGCTTAAACAGCGGGCGGAGAGAGAGCAGACCGGACCGGAGCGGGCTGGGGAGAACCGAGCCTCGGGCAGAATTCAGGAGCCAGCGCCTGGGATGGAGCCAAGCGTTTTTAGACCGAATAGCGAGTGCATCGTTTGAGCCGTGTCCGTGTAATCCTCGGTGCGAATTCGGTGGTCTCTCTCTGTTTCTCTCCCTCTCTCTCTCTGTCTCTCTCTCCTGGCTAGCTGCTGTGGCTAAGCTAGAAATGCTAGCTGGCCTCTGCTGCTGAAGAAGGAAAAGAGAAAAGAGAGCTCGCCAAGACGTTTATTTTTGTGTGTTTAAGTAGACTATAAAAACTCTGACACTTTTTTCTGCGACCTATTATTCCCTCTCGAGCAGGCAAAAGCTTTGTTTTTACCTTTTTGCCGACGACACGTTAACATAAAGTCAGTCGGGTTTTTTTCGTACAAAAGCTTTTCTTTTTTACATTAGCTTAACATCAGCCCCAGCATTCTCCTCGACTTTTACACCCTGTTTATCGGGCTTAACAGACTGGACTGTATATTTTCTTCCTCTTCAGTATTCTACGCTTATTTCTTTTCAAAATTCCCGCTAATCTGCCCTAAAGACTTTGGGGCTGGTTTATTTTTAAGGAGGCACTTTGTGTGTCATGAACTTGGTGTAACACTGAGTTCTTTTTGCAATATTGTTCTCTATCTTTACGCTACTTGTGTTTTGAATTCTCGTTGCTTTGTTTTTCTCCTGTTTTTCTGCGTTTGTTTTCGTGCGTGTTTTTTTTTTTTCGTTTTCTTTTTTCAGATTGGTGTTCGTTGCTGATTTTTTCCTCTCCAGTTTCTTTTTTGTGGCCAGTCCGGTCACACAGTCCTCCTACCTCCACAGCAGTTTCCACACACCACCTAACATTTTTTCTCTCTCCGAGCGAGAAGGAACTGCATGTGCCTTTCACTCCTCCGTAGGATCGTCGCTCGTTCGGTTTTTCGTGGGCCTCGGTACATGATCAGCTAAAACTCCGTTGCGAATAAGAATTATTATTACTAGTAGTAGTATTTTTGGTGCTTGCTTTTTTTTCTTTCCCTCCTCCACCAAACCCCACCAAAACGGCGAGGTTTCTTTGAGGAGATCATGGACGATCAGACCCGCATGCTGGGTCTGGGGGGACTCGGCGCCCTGCCCCAGGCCGACGTGGGCGACCCAGACTCGGCTAGGAAGCAGCAGGCTCTCGGCCAGCCCCAACAGGACATAGGAGACATCCTCCAGCAGATCATGGCCATTACGGACGAGAGCCTGGACGAGGCTCAGGCACGGTAAGGAGCTGGCAGATCCGGATCTCACACACACTCGCCTGTTGGCGTTTACACAAGTCTCTGTTTTTGAGCTGTTTTCAGGTCAGTTTCTAACTGCATACACGCCTTTTTTTGGTGTTGAGAGAATGCCTATTTGACTGGAGAAGAAAGTTGTCTGCAATCCCTTAAACTACATGTTTGCATATTAGTTTCATAGCAGTGCATAAATATAAAGGTCTTGCATTTAAGTGGGCCTTGCTCATTGCAAGTTTTATTTTTTGTGAGTGCTTTCTTTTGTCAACTACAAAAGACTTCAGCTGCATGCAGACCTGAGATCGGCCTCTTTATGAAGGCTTGCAGTTTGTCTAGTTTTTACTAAGCTGATCCTTAGTGTGAAACCAGCAAAGCTCAGAGTTGAACACAGTCCACAAATGTGTATGTTTTAAAGTGGGCGAGAGCCATTCTCTGTCGGAGAAAGGCTTTAATTCTTTAAAAAAGAGGCATGAGATTTTCGTGCTGGGGCATTGGGCTCGTCGCGAGGAGCACGACCAAAAACCGTGAGCCCCAGTAGATAAATGAATGTGATTAATCTGCTCCCTCATCATTAGCATACCTAATCAGGCAGCTCTTAATTAAGCCATCGCCACCGAGGGTTTGTTGGGCTGCTTCGTGGCTGAGGTGCAGGCCTCAGAAAAAGCCAGGCTCTTCAGTGTTTTTTCTTTCCCATCACCCTAGCATGTACGTATCGACTGTGGTCTAAAATCGACCTCGAGCATGTTCCTCCTGAGCCTCATCGCGTCTGAACGGCCCAGAAAAAAATCCTTTCTTCTCCACCATTCATGCCTTTTGATAGAAGTATTGTGGCCTGCCTTGGGATGTGTCATTACCTCGCGATTTTCCACCAAACCACTTGACCACCTGGTTCTCCTAATTAATTCACTTCTTTCGCCCCCACCTCCACACCCCATCCCTCCATCCATCCCTCCCTCCCTGGTGTTCATCCTTTTCATTGTGTGCAGGGTGCAATCAATTCTCCTATAATGTGTACGCGAGTGCAGCTGTCCACAAATCGAGTTTCTATTAATGAGATCGGGTGTGTGTGTGCGTGTGTGGTGGTGATGGGGGTGTAACGGACAGTTTATGAACGTTAGGATATTGCTTTCTACGAGTGGATTACAAGTTAAAGGTTGTTTTTTTTAAACCAGGCCATGCTCTCCTGTAGATCTCCATTGTCTTTGCTCTGATTTCATTCCACTTTATCTACATTTGTCTTTTTATGACCATGTTACTCTCTCAATTTAATTAGGCCCACACTAGCTTGGCATATTTTAACTCAAGGAAAGTGTTACCTACCTAAGGATTATGTCAAGACGCAAGGCATGCAGAAAAGCAACCGAGCCTTTTTTTTTCTGATTGCATTTTCACAGTGATGGAACTGCAGCCTGCGTAAGCTGTTAAATTCAATGTATTTCATGATCAAAAAATCTCAAACTCCAGACATCTAGTAAGAACGGTCGACCAGCACAGAGCTGTTGCTCATTTGGTTGTTTCAGAGTTGGCTTTTCAAATATTCTGGAGGTATTGGCTCTGTTTCAGAGGCCGCTGTGCAGCAGATCTGCAGTGTTTTATTTAAAATGCCACTGCCACACAGATCAAATTGGAAAGAGTCCCAATTGTCCGTATCCAGCTGGCATGACCTTTGTTTCGACTCAGAAGTGAAATAACAACTTAAATGAAAAGGCGGGTTGTGAACTTACTTTTTTTTTTTTGGCCTAGCGGTGTGTCTGGCTGTAACAGGCAGTACAAGTTGAGGGGAGGCTTCCTCCCTGAGCCCTGTTGGTGGTGGTACTTTCATTTCCTGCATGAAAGGACCATGTGTGTTTCTATAAGTAACAAGTTTGTGATACTAAACTAACAAAACATGTTTTATCCACTGTCCCATGCCCTAAAATACAAACTGTGAATTCACTGGTTTTGTTTCCTTGTCTCTAGCCTCTAACAGTGGTCACTTTGCTCTTTTAGACCTTCCTTTTTGAAGAGTTGACACACCTGCTCCAGTTAAAGAGGATTGGACCACAGTTTTGTTGGAAATGGTGCTGGATGGTATTGATTGTGTTCATTATTGTAATATATCCCAGTGTTATATCAGGTGTTTACATTTGCATTAACAAAGTTAATGTCCTCAGACATTCTGAATAATGCAGCTGTGCTAAAAGAATAAATAAAAACTGACTTTGAATGGTTTTGGATGGAATACTGTGTGCTGCTTCTCTTAAAATGGTGCCAGATGGAACCTTATATGTTGCTGTAGTACAACAGACAGAAACCAGCTTTCCAGAAACATTTAGTTATGTTTGGAACTGCCCCCAGCAAATTACACACTTTGTAGTTAGTTTTGTTTTCTCTATCCAACAGTGCTAAAACTAAAAATCAGTGTTATAGATAATATATACCATTGAGCACTAGTCTGAAGGTGCTGGGGGTTGGGGAACCTGTACTGTTTAATAGGGTTCTAGTGTTTCTGAGTAGAGTCAGCTGTTCTCCTCATCCATTCAAAGCAGCACTGACAATTTTTTTAATGCTTTTAAACACTCAATTGATCTCTTATACTACAAATCATCTGTACAAATGCTTTGTGCCGCTCTTGTTCGGAGTGATGTCGGTTTGTGGTTCTTCTCAAAGCATCTGCGGTTTGTTATGAGGAACTGTATGTGCCACATTTGGTTTTTCAAGCTTCCTCTTGTTGGTAAACCAAAAAAACAGCTTTATTTAGGGATATGTTCTTTAGCAAAATAAACATCAGTCAACCTATTCCTCAGTGCCTGGCTGTGCTTCTGGAGATCTACCCTCTTAACTAATGTGGTCAGCGTAATTAGTTTAATGCACATTAGAGCCAGGTGTGTTGGCATGGGTGGTAGAACTCCAAGAATGGGAATGAGCAGCCCTGCTTTGAAAGAAGAATAGCTTTCAGCCAGTGCTTTTTCACTGCACGCCAGAATCTTTGTGCAAGGACTGCAGATACATGTGAAATTAAAAGGTACTTATACTTGCAAATGTGGCATTCAAATGCGGTCAGTATTGTGATTTTTTCCATTTGTCAGCTGGTTCCATTTAAAAATGATGGCATATGATACTAATTTGCTGTCAGGTCAGTAGGCTGGGCTGGACAGGACAAGTGAAAATGCCACTTTTTTTTTTTATTTAGCAATGCCGCATGTTTATTATGTTCATTGTCTATTAAAATGAATAAATGCAGTGCTATACATTTTAGGAACCAGCACTTTGAGTTTCTGAAAGAGTAGGAGAGAATTAACACTGGTTGGATTCAGCAGCAGCAGAAACAAAGACGAGAGAGAGAAATACTGGTTGAAATCATTGCCATGTGTTCTCCCTGCAACAAGTAAACACTGCTGTGAAGTCATACACCTAAAACCTAATTTGCTTTCTGGTTATTACAGCACTGCAGGAGAGTCATCAGGTGCAAACTGTGATATGCTACTTGCAGAAAGAGCTTTTAACTGAGTCATGGATCATGGGCCTGTCAGGATCATGACATTTTCCCTCACAATTATTTGCGGTTAACCATTTAGTTTTCATTGTATGCAGCTTTCAAAGTGCAGATCTTAGCTATACTTAATTAATGGATAACTTTTGTTTTACTAATAAGAAGTGGTAGGCACAAAAACACAAATAACTGAAGTCACACAATCACATCTATTTTTTTCCTGAGAATAAAAATATAAGCAAAAAAGCCTAGATCCTAATAATGTTAGAATTTGTTACACAGCTTCCAAATACACAAACAATTCTCGTGCTGCCCTCTAAATGGGACGCATCATCAATTATGGCTTTTCCTGTTTTTGTAAGACCTGTGGAAAGCCTTTCCTTTATTTGCATTCATTTGCTTGAACCCAGTTTACTCAATTTACACTGTGCCTGTTTCTGCACAATATGTGAGATCTGACAACTGTGGAAAACGATTGCAGTCACTTTAAAAAGCTGTGATCATTTCCCATAATTGGGATTATGTAAATATGTAGTAATTGTAACAAGTCTGATGGAGAATTTTTCCTTAGAGATGCTTTGTATTGCATTCTGCTGAAAGTTTGAATTTTTTATGTCCTCACTGGTTGTGTATTGTCTGACCTTGCAACAGCAAGAAAGGCGACTTGGACTTGATAAATGGACAGGGCTAAGTGCTGCTTTGCAGGCCGGATGTGAACCCAGTTGCATGAATTTTTTTTTTTGCTCCATCAGACGGATGGTGCTGTAGTGAGAGGGGGAGAGAGAGTAGACCTTTAACTAGTGGATTTCTGAGAAACAAATCAATCAAAATGTTGAGCAAATGTTGCTTCTGCTGAAGTGCCAGAAGTTACCACGGTCTGTGCCAGCCACTCATCAGTGACTGGTTAATTACTGGATGCACTGTTATTATGTGAGCATTAGTATGGCATTATTAGAGAACAACCAGCTAGGGATGAAGCAGTAATTATTATCGAATGCTGAGAGAGACTTATCAACAAATATTGCCAACTTTCAATTACATATAAAAACCGACTGTTCATGACAACCTGAAATAGGCCACAGTTTGCCAATAGGGTTATAACTATGTGAGCAGATAGTGGAAAAAAACATTCACACGGTTCACATTTTAAGTGATTTGCCAGAATGAGCTTTTGATATCTTTACAAAAACCACTGAAGGTGTTCCTAAAGCTAATCACCGGAAAATTCTTAGCTGTATCTGTTCTGTTAGAGACATCAGTAGTATTTAGCAATCCGGTTTAAAAAACGCTTACACTTTTGGTAGGCGGCCATGTCATGGCCTTGAATACATTAACAGCGTAAAACGTCTTAATTACCTTAAAATAACAACTCTCTCAACATTCTATGAGCATTTCTAAGCTTGTCCTGGAAACTACACTTTGCTGTAGTTTTCCAGTGAATTAAAAATAGCATCCGACTGACACATTAAAACAGTAACTAGTCCTGCACACCTAAATCAGAGCTGTAATAATATGGTAATAAAGTTATTCTGCATTCATTTTGTGTTTTTCATTGCATATTTGCAAGACAGAAAACTTTGTAAACTTTGCTCAGCCTGCCATACTGTACCCATACTGTTTCTGAAGCAAGTTAGACACAAAGGCCCAGTTGATGTCAGGGACATGCACCCACCTGCGGACCACATGCTCCCGGTTCTACTTTGTTCCATTCACCAAAGGGTTTCTCCC
Source organism: Nannopetersius ansorgii (assembly GCA_037974605.1). NCBI lineage: Eukaryota > Metazoa > Chordata > Actinopteri > Characiformes > Alestidae > Nannopetersius > Nannopetersius ansorgii. The sequence goes on from JBBPDE010000140.1 coordinate 1,784,057, forward strand.
CCAGCCTTGCGCACCCATTGCATGGTGGGTTGGTTTGGGGTGTTATTGGTGCGGTGGAAGGCGATGCCAGTGCACTCCGTGCTGGGTGCCCCCAACCTTTCACCTTGTTGCCCTGTGTCCAGATGCTGGCAAGAGGAGGGACCAGCCGAGTGGGGCGGAAGAGGTGACCCCACAGAGGGAGGGGGAGCTGGGGGGGGCACAGCAGGGGGTGCCCTGCCACTCAACTTCCAGCACAGGTCAGTATGGGACTGCATGTGCACCCCCCACCCCCTCTCATACCTTCCATGCCAATGGCAACCACTCATTCAGTCCCTGCAGTGAGTGAAAGAAAACTCAAACACACACTTTCTCAGTGGTGCTCATTTGTCGTCAAGCCTGGCATTTATATGCTAATTTTTGTATGAATCATCCAACGTGGTTTTGATGTTGCTATATCAGTTAACTGATATACACTAAGAATATGCATAGGTACTTAATTGCATTTGGACATTATATGCTGCTTCATTTCACCTTGACTTTACTACAGCACAGTTGCTGTGACGTGAGACAGCATAGCTTATGTTTGCTTCTAAGAGACTATTTTATAATAGACACACAAGACACTTAAATTAGTGCTAGGGTTGAGCATTCCAAGAAAAGGTACTATTTGAATGACAAACTTACTTGACATGACTTCAAAATCACTAGTAACTATGTGGCTAATCTTCGAAGATCACTCGCTCCCTCCCCCGCTTCTTTGTCTACGGCCAGAAGGTGGCGGTAAAAGCTGTTTGCCAACCGCCAATAAACAACAAAAGATTGAGTTGTGTGGGAGGAGAAATAAATACGTTTACCGTTTTTAAAAGATGGAGCCATCCATCTTTTAAAAAGACGACCTGATTAGCTTATTCACTGCAGCTTCTGTTATTAAGGTACAGAACTAAAGATTGCTCTATGCTATATTTAAAATCTCAAATGTACACCTCTGTGAGCTAATCCTTTTTTTCAGCTTCATGCTACTGGCCTACTGGTGCACCAGTTTACTGTGTTTCTGTTTCATATTATAATATTAGGCAGAAAGCTGTTATCCACCAAATATCTGTTCATTAAATGTTATGGAAAGTTAACTATTAAAATCAGTCAGAATGTCCATCCTTAAAAATCTCTTTCACCGTCCCCTCCCCCCACCACTGTTATCAAAAGTTTGAGCAGTTATAAACATTTGACTGTAGAAGTGTTTTGTCTCGTTCCTTCAAAGACAAATAAATAACCACATGGTTTAAGGCTTCACGTTTTAGCCCCCCCCCCTTTTCACATTACTTCATACGTGATGGTTTAGCCTGCTCATGTTTTTGTCTTTCTCATTTTTCCCCATTGTAGGAATAATCCATATTAGCATGCAGTTGGAGCTGTTAAAAACAGGAATATGTTCAGATTCAGTTGAAAATGTTGGATATTCACGGTGTATACTGCACTGCAAGCTATTGTCGAAGGTTAATATAGCCTTATAGCCTTGAACAAAATAAACTTAAAATGCATGCTTTTGGGCTAGAAAATGAGGGCTAGAAAATAATTTGTTGCCTTTTCTCGTTGTAGTCAATTTTGTGTTTTGAGGCTGAACCTACATTCTGTATTGAAAATCCAGTCAAATCAAGAAAATAATGTCATGACATTACTAGTGTGGGGGTAGCTCAGTGTGTAGGATACTTGCCTGCGGACCAAGAGGTCATGGGTTCGAATCCTACCTTCAGCACCACCATTGGGTCCCTGAGCAA
>JBBPDE010000140.1:1795669-1815542 GCA_037974605.1 Nannopetersius ansorgii
GACGTTGTCAAAGCCACTGCGATCCTTCCACTTGCTAATTTTTCATGCTTCCAACACGTCAGCTTCAAGAACCGACTACTTCCTAACATATCCCACTCCTTGACAGGTGCCGTTGTAATGACATAATCAATGTTACTCACTTCATCTGTCAGAAGTTATGGCTTCTGTCATGTTCTGTTCTGTTAGGCTGATGTTGTGGCTGATTAATTTATACTCCACTTGCATCACTACTTGGCTGAACATGAGACACGATATCAACTGCTTTTAACCTGTGCTGGGTATGACATGTTTTAGGAGGCTAATAAAAGGACTGAATATCTGTATAGTCGAAAAACTATGCCCGGCAACAGCCATAATCTCCATCTTGTTCTTGTTTGTGGAAATTTGCAGTGGCCTCGCTCAGTATGGCCTTGTTCAGAGTGGCCTGTGGACCAGGGTTAGAAACCTAATGTGGTCCTAAATGTGGTTGGCGGGATTTGTGAAGCCTCTCCTATGTGAGAATGCGTATTTGTTTTTGAAGTGGTGCCGACTGACTAGGGAGGCCGGTGTTAAAGAGCCTGTGACACGCTAGTTGAGTTAACCCAAGACTGATTAATGGAGAACTAGACCCAAGCCATGTGTTTGCTCAAGGTGTGAGCACTTCTGTTCACACCCTAATCACATCTTACTGTGTTGACACTGACCACTGACCACTCCTTCAACCAGGAAGCAGAAGGAGATATGTACGTGAGAGAGAGAGAGAGAGAGATCGGCTAAGTGCGTGCCACAGTGCTTCAGTAAATAGACCCAACAGACGCTGCTTAACCTGAGCTGCTTAGAGCTGGAACTGAACGATGGATTGTGCAGCTTACTTCATCCTGGCACTCGCTCACATGCCCTCTTCTCTCTTGAGTGCCTCCACATAACACCACTCAGACTGACCTCATCTACTCCTTTTCTCTCTTTCTCTCTCAATCAAACTCCGCCTCGGTTTGAGGCAGAGACCAGGCCCTTGACATTTTTCCGTTGATTGCTTGTCTCACTTTTTCTCTCACTCTTTTTGCTTGTTCTCTCCATCGGTACTGCCTCGTCGTTTCTGTTTCTTAAGATCGTTGGGCAAGTGTCTTCTGACTACTAGCTGTTGCCTGACTGCAAGTTGTCTAATAGCTTTTAATCCTGTTGTTTACCAGTTTATGAACAACTAGATAGGGTCAGATGGCAGAGATTCTTAGTATTTAGTACAATGATTTGGTGAATATATCTAATTAGCCACTTAATGCCATGCGCCACCAATGATGCCAATTAAATGCAGGCTTGAGGCTTGACCACTGAACACAGTGTGCCAGACTGCTGGTTTGCATGCTCTCTGTTATTAGGTTGAATTTAGCCAATTAAAATATTTCATGACTACCATGAATAATGTGTCATGCCATTAATTTAGCAATTTGGAGATTTTAGTCTTCCAAATTGTGATTTTTTTTTTTATTACATAAAAAGAGCCCTGGTACACACAGTACCATTTAAGAACAAAAATGTCATTCTTTATTTAACATAATAAAGCACAAAAACAGTAAGCTAGAATCATTTTAAAAGATTTTATTTAAAAATAGGTTCCTAATTACACTCATTTTACAATTGAAATCCTAAATCCTTAGACACATGGAGCTTTGCTGTGGCACAGTTTAAGTTGTGTAATTTTGTATCATGCTCTGAAAATATGATAGTCATTTGGACAAGAAAGGGTCTAATTATTGTAAGATTTACTGACATTATTTAACCTGTTAGTTGTGTTTCTTGTTTACCAGCACCTGACTGAAATAAATTTGATTACAAATAACAGAAATGGACAGTAGACATCATAAAATAATGTAATTAGAAACTCAGTTTTACCCTGATTTTAAATGATACATTTCTGAAAAGTCATATTTATGGCCATTTTGCCTTCAGATTATGTTTTGATTTTATCCATTTGGACTCTTTTGTTTCTTTCTTTCTTAGTGCTCACAAATCCCACCCGTTGCTTTGGCCTTTGTTCTCTAGATTTATCAGCAGTTGCGGTCAGAACTCAAGCATTTCTTGAATGGACCCCCCCGCCCTTGTGCTTTCTACCCACCATGATTACCCCATCTTCATTTTTTCAACCTTCCCTTAATGTCTCTCTCTCTCTCTCTCTCTCTCTCTCTCTCTCCCTCCCCCCCCTCTCTCTCTGGTTTTGCTCACTCCTTCACCCATCCTTCGCTTTTGTACTCTATTCCTCTCTGTCCGTCTCTCTGTCTGTCTGTATGTGCGCGTGTCTCTCTCTGGCTTTCTCTTCGTCACCATGATGCTTTTATATCACCTCTTGTGATTCTCCTTTTGCACCCCCCCACCACCACCACCGCCACCAATTCTCCTTGGTTCTCCTTCTCCCCCCTTTTTCTTACCTTCTCTCTCTCTCTCCTACCCCCCTCCCCTGCTCCCTCACGCTCTCCCAGTGAAAGGCTGAGAATACCCAAGGGAGCTGATGCAATTAAAATGCTAATCCTGTCTGTCTACAGAGAGAGGGAGGGAGGGAGGGCTGACAGCATGAGGGATTGCGGCTCACATGGAGAACTCGACTGAAATGGAGAACAGAGGGAGAGACCGGGGGGTGGGGGGTGGTGGGGACTGGGGGCGCAGAGAGAGAGAGAGAGAGGGAGCAAGCAAGAGAGAAGCAGGAGGGGGGTGTTTAGTGGGAGAGAGGCCAGAGTGAAAAGGGGGACGCAAGTGAGAGAGAGTGAGAGCGTTAAGCGGTACAGAAGAAAAAGACAGACAAGGGCTGAGCAAGAGCCGAGAGCAGAGCCGTGATGGACTGTGTCTCCAGTAATGCACTGAAAATGGCACCATTAATATACTGCTTGCAGCAGTGAACACAATGCCTTCGTCTGCACTTAACACATCACCTGTAGTGTACCTGAATAGCATCGCTCCATCGTCTGGGCCAAAATGAGAGGGATTATGTATGCAGTCAAGCCCAGCTGCTTTCTCTGAATATTTCATACGATGACTTGCCAGCTCTGTGCGCCAACTCCACACATTTTACCGAGCCTGTGAGGTGTATAGGAGAGATTCCCTGGCACTCTTTATTTAGGGCTTTAGCTGTTAAACAGCCCACAGCATTGGATAAACGCGGAGACGCGTTAGAGGTGCGACTGGATGGGATTTGTTTATTATTACGTTGGAGGTTCATGAATTTAATGGAGGGATATTAGAGCAACTTGGACAGATGTAGCGCATTAAAATGTGCATTATCTCATTAGCATGGGGGTGTGTTTATATTAATGAAGTGTGCTAATTGAAAGATTTACAGGCTGGCTTTATTAATCCTCTTAAAGAACACAAACATTCACACACCGTGAACTCACGGGCTGTGCCTCAGAGCCTCGGCGCAGGAGGGAAGCCCGCTGAGAGAGATACATATTCCACCATTTGTCTTTTGCCATTTGCCATTTAATTAGTGGCTAATTGTGGGTTTCAGAATCATCTTTGCACCATACGGTGTGCTGAATCTGAATGACAGTAAAGTGCTTTAAACACGAGGCCCATAACCCCTGGCTCTGAATGGTCCAAGGTATTGGTGTGATTATTAGCAATCACAGCTTAATTGGGATAATTAGGGTAAACACAAGGCAGTAAGCTTTAGGGCTACAGCTGGAGGCTTTATGTGTTATTGGAGAGGGATAGGTTAGAAGGGTGGGTGGTTGGGGGGGGGGGGGAGGGTGCGCACTTATGACTTGATTCTTTAGCTGGTAAAATAGTGCCTCTCCTCTGACTAACCCCAACCTTTGGTCCCTACTGCCCAGTCAACTCAGGAAATGGTTAGTCTGGGAGCGTGTTTGGGTGGCCGAACCTGTGTTTGTGTACTGAACCATATGTGTGGGGTGTTTTTTTTTTTTTTTCTTTTCTTTTCTTTTCTTTTTTCCCTGCCGTCTTCTTGTTGCTTGTTGGTCCAAATCGCTTTTTCGCTACACAGCCACTGTCTCCATGGATCTGTGCACAGACACTTAATCTGATTTAATGTACTCTCTGAAAAAAAAGTTTTTATTTCTTTTTTTTTATTTTATTGGAATGAGTGGGCAGCTTCACTCACCAAGGAGAGGGAAAAAGGTAAAGAGAAGGAGAGAGAGAGAAAGAGGGATGGGCGAAAGAGGGTCATTAGTTCAGTCGGCTGGGTACGCTGCATTCCTGAACCGTGAGAGGGGGAGCAACGGAGAGAAGGAATGTTGTGGAGGGGGGTTGAATGGAGGGACCCAGAAGAGGCAAGAGGGAACAAGAATGAAATGAGTATTAGCCAGAGGGAGAAAAAGTTTAGAACTTAAAGAGCAGGGGCCGGGGTAAGAGGCAGAGAAAGAAACAGCTTGTGTGGTTGGTTCCTAAAAATATGGTGTTGGTAAACAATCGAAAGAAAACACCAAGCAAGGCTTTTATTTTTCTCTTTGGTTGGAACAGTCATCAGATCCATATTAGCGACAAAGCACCCACTAACATGCTTAATGGAGTGGAGACTTTATTGTTACTGTGGTAACAACTTCATATCTCTGGAATAGGAAAAAAAAGGAAAAGCACAGATTTTAATGCACTTTTATGTAAATCATTTTTTCTTCTTTTTTCCCCTTTTAGTCCTGACCGTGCTCACACAATTAAAAAAGCAGCTATTTTCAAACAAATAGCTGGACAGCAACGTTATGCAAACCTCTCTTTCTCGCTTTGCCTTCCTGTGTTTTTTCTTTATTTTTTGGGTCTCATTTGAAACTGGCTGAACCAGCAGTTGCCATTCAAGGTGTTCATTCTGGAATGGTATCGATGTCTTGCAGTGGAGGCTTCAGCTGCTGTTGTGCCGCAAAGGACAAAGAATGGCCTCCCTGTCCTTATCGTCCCATGACACACCTTCTCTCTCACGTGTGTCTTCCTCCGTGGCTTTTTGGCCCAGCATGTGCATAAATATGAGGGGGGTGCCTGTACGTAGTATGAGAGATGTGCCAGAGCCAGTGGGGTGACAGGGTTCCCGAGTTAATACAGTGCTGGACTGCCGGGCCTGAAAGCAGTACTTATGGCTGCCGACGCTGCTAGTGACAGCACATGCTCTCCTATTATTGGAGCCATGTCTCATACTAGTTTTACATTGGCCCACTACCACAGAGGGAGCATGCTGCCCTCTGCTGGCCAAAACCCTGAACTGCTCCTTTGATTAACACAGCCAGCTCTTGGCCACAAACAGGTCATTAGTAAGTGTTGGTGGGTTTTTTCCCTCTGTGGTAATCGCCACAGAGCAGCCAGTGTGATACGGTCATGAAATTTAGGCCACAATAAACCATCGCTGTGATTTGTCTACCTATGTATATAGAAAACTGTGCAGCTATACTGGTGTCTTGACTTACTTCCTGATTTCCATTGTAATGCAAATAAAGAACAAGGTCTTGCACCATCTTGTGGATTTCAGATACAGTGTTACCGATGCAGTCACAGATACCAATTTACCCTTTTAAAAAAATGCTAAAATAGTAATATAATTATTAATACTTGGTGCCACACTATCAGCATAATTTCATGCTGAAAAATATCAGTGCTACAATTTTTCCTCTGACATTTAATATCTGTTTTAATTGGGGATATGACCATCACTTGCTCAGTTGAGTTTCTGTTTCATTGCATCACAAAAGAACAAATGTGTTGAATAGACAAAACTATTAAATATTAATTGCAGCAAAGAGAATCAAAGAAGGCATAGTTGTACTATTTGATTAGAGAAGTAATAGTCAATAGTGCAGTCAGTTGCAGAACTAATAGTTAGTTGCAGCCTTAGTGGAAGCATATAGGCATCGCTTTTCTGGTTTGTGGTTTGGAAGTAATTCCTCTTTATTAATGTAAGCCAGGATCTTTGAGCTCTTACGAAAGCCGATATCCTTTCTTCTTGTTTCATAGTGTTGAGTATCAGAGGGGTGCAGGAGGAGGACCCCCCTGACCCTCAGATCATGCGCCTGGACAACATGCTGCTAGCTGAGGGTGTTTCTGGTCCAGAGAAAGGCGGCGGATCAGCTGCAGCTGCAGCCGCCGCAGCAGCAGCTGGAGGGTCACCCAACGATGGTAGCATCGAGCACTCGGACTACAGAGCCAAACTCGCACAGATCCGCCAGATCTACCACTCAGAGCTTGAGAAATATGAACAGGTACCAGACACTTTCCTGTGAGATTTTTGATTTTTTTAAATTTTTTTGTTAATTCTGATTCACTTAATGCTTTTATGTGCACATAACTGTGCTTAGATTCAAGTTAGACTATAGTGTTCAGTATTATATTACAAGGAATAGGTTCTCAGTGTCTTCCTTTTATTGGAGCTCAGTATGAGGTTGCAGTCTGCTTATTTGCAGTGTAGCATATTTCAGTCACTACAATCTCTTAAAAAACTATAAATGCTATATGACTGTCTGTTTTGTCTGTGTGTCATTTTGAATATGCTGCTTTTGTTAAGATTTGTATTTCCCTAAGAACAATGCAAATGTCCCAAATGGAAAGAACTCACTTTGAAATAACTAGTGTTTAGTCATGGATTGTCTCTTATGTGCCAATGCGCATGAATATATTTACAGTTGTAGTTTTATCATAGCCTGCAGCCCTGTTGTCTGTAGTGAGTGTATCTTCCTCTGTATGGTGTCCCAGGCTTGCAGTGAATTCACCAACCATGTGATGAACCTGCTGCGAGAGCAGTCACGCACGCGGCCCATCTCTCCCAAAGAGATCGAGCGCATGGTGGCCATCATCCACCGCAAGTTCAGCTCCATTCAGATGCAGCTCAAACAGAGCACGTGTGAGGCAGTAATGATCCTTCGCTCTCGCTTCCTCGATGCCAGGTGTGTGCTTGTCTGTGTCTTTTGTCTGCACAGCTTTTACTGGAAGGACTAAATTAGTTCTTTTTGCTTGGTTTCTGATGCTAAGGTCTGTAGGTATAATGTTATGGTGGTGGCGTTGTTGGTAGGATACTTGCCTCTGGATCAAGAGGTCATGGGTTCGAATCCTAGCTTCAGCACCACCACTGGGTTCCTGAACAAGACCCTCTACCCCAAGTTGCTCCAGGGAGACTGTCCACTGTTAGAAAATGGAAGTCGCTTTGTATAAAAGTGTATGATAAATGCAGTAAATGTTATGGGAAAGATCCATAACAGTGCAGTTTTCACTGTAAAATTAATTGCGGTGTTGAGAACATAGCAAGTACGTTTGTTTGCTGTAGTACCTCTAATGATACTTAATTAGAATTCTCTCCCTGGGCTATAAGTTTGACGACTTCTCAATTTTCTGGTGTCTAAATGTTATTTGTTCTTCCCGGCAGACGTAAGAGACGCAATTTCAATAAGCAAGCGACAGAGGTGCTGAATGAGTACTTTTACTCTCACCTCTCCAACCCGTACCCGAGCGAGGAAGCCAAGGAGGAGCTGGCCAAAAAGTGTGGGATCACTGTCTCTCAGGTGAGAACATTGGTGAGTCATTCCAATGACTCCTGCCACAGAGAGAACTGAACAGAAATATGCTATTTTATAATATGCCTTTCTTGAATTCTGCTCGTTCCGTAATCACACCTCTGTGCACACGTTAGCTTGTATGCTGTTGTATAAATTAGGGTCATTTTCTAAAGTTGTTTCTATTCACCCTTTTGTAGCTAAACAGGACAATATTGAATTGGATATTTTGATTTTTTTTCAGGTCTCAAACTGGTTCGGCAACAAGAGAATTCGGTACAAGAAGAACATTGGTAAGTTCCAAGAGGAAGCGAATCTGTACGCAGTTAAAACAGCGGTGGATGCTGCAAATGTGTCTGCACAGGCTAGCCAGGCAAACTCCCCGGCGACACCCAACTCAGGTAATGTCTGCACCACCTGCCTATTATTCTGTAGTACACAAATAAGCGCGCACACACACACACACACACACACACACAAACAAGCCAACTTGCTTAACCCAGCCAGAGAACAACACATGCCAACACAATTACCTCAATGCCTTCACTGGCCCTGAGGGTACACCACAATATTTTTTCCTCTGTCTCATACCAACACTCAAATATACACACACAGCTATTGCAGTTTGCTTTCCTTTTCAAGGTTCTTTGTGTCTCTGTGTTTGTCTTTTCACTAGTCCTGAGTCCTCTTGTTTTTGTTTTCTGTTCATGGCCATCACCACTGAGGTCTTTGATGGCTTTACAGGCTAACCAGGCTTTACAGGCTAAGTTCAGCTCTTAACTGTGCAAATTTGTCGCTCTATTGCAGTTATGCTGCTGTATTTTATTTGAAAGGCAAGTAAGATACACGTGTTTAGTGGTGTTTTTGTCAAGTCTATGTTTGGTAGTCTCATTCACCTTCTCTTAGGCCCTGAGTTTGACTCAGTATAATGAGCCAAATTCGCTATACAGTGACGTCCATACGGAAGGGCATACTGATCCTTTTATTATTATTATGTAGGGGTTTTATCTGACTGCGATATTTCTTGCTAAATTCAGAATATCTGTTCAGAGTCATGCTTTTAGCTTTTGTCTTTGTCACCTTGAGCCATCTTCTTAAGCTTGTTTAACATTTATCTCACACTAAATTCCCCTTCCCTTCCATTGCATTGCATACATGAATACTTCTAGTATAAATAACCTCTATTTGCTCAGGAGGCAGAGGGTAAAAGGTAGGTGATTTCATGTTATTTCATATAACTTAGTCATGACTTGCCTGGTTTGTCATTAATGCCTTACCATGACTGGTATGCTTCAAGATTTTACTTTGTTGGAAAGCGACAAGTAGAGACAAGTTAAGTGGACTTGGGTGTAAAAGAAAGGTAATGTTAGACTGCCATGATGGCGTTCGCCATGGCCTGCTGACAACAGTTTCTTCTTGTTTGTTTCGTCTATGACCTCTTTTTTTCCTGTAAACGAGCTTGAACAAGATGTCACTGCAGCCTCGGAATGTGACCTGACCTGATTTTCATGCTTCACGCATGGGGTGGATAGTATTTCCGTATAGACATGACTGTAAACCCTTTCCATACCTGACCCTAGCAAAACTACGTGTATTGCTCGCAGGGTCTTCAGGGTCCTATGGTCTGTCTCGCACAGGAGACGGTTACCTTGGGCTGCGTTCACTCAACGGGGAGGGCCTCAACATCGCCCCCTCTCTGCAGCAGCAGGTAGGCACTGAGGACACCCCCAAGGCCTTCCTCAATGCCCCTCCTATCCCAGTGCTTCTTTACTTTAGCTCAGTGGTTCAATCCCTTCACCTGAGATAGCCATTCCCACATATTTTATTGTTTTCCCTGCTCTAACTTGCCCACTTCAGCCTAGCGACTTGTGAGCTTCAGTAGTGGAAAGTTCTTCTTATTCATGACATTCAATGACTATAATCTGGTCACTTTGCTAAAGTCTTACTGAATTTATTTACACTTTTACTAAATGACATTTCCAAGAGAAAATTAAACATACTCACAGTATCTCTATGTTTAAGTTACAGTGTCTATGCTTTAGTTACAGTATCTCTATGCTTTGACCTCCAATGAGCATGAGGACTTGATAAAGATTCAGGGGCGTTAGAGCAAGTAAAACACCAGAATGTGTGGAGTCATGGTTCTTGTCGTCCCACCCAACCCGAGTCCGTCCTTCTGTGACGGCAACACACGTCCACTGTTAGTCTCCAGTAGTAGCTCCCGATCCTGAGCACCCAGCCCAGTGTGTCTCGGTCCTCACCCAAAGACCCTTCTACCATTTCGTATTACCTTCACCCTGTTAGGTGGTCTGTTGTACCCCATGTTCTTACTTTACTCTTTATCTGTGTTGTGTGGGCCTTGAAAGCCAAAATCTTGATTTACTTTCGTAGTTCCAGCAGTCTGGGAATGAGGACAGCTGGAACTAAACATAGAGAGAGATCATACTCATGCCTGGCCACTGTAGCTCTGGGCCACTTAGAATTAACAAGGATAGGGAGTCAGCTGAGTTGAGATTGTCACAGTTGTGGTAGTCCATGCCTGACATGTGACTTTGCTGCTCTGGAAAATGGATAGAATCGTTGATAAAACATTTGAGATCGGTCTTGGAATGTCGAAGGGTTTGTGATTGCTCTAAACCCAAGCTTCAGTTCCCTTTGAGAAACCTTTCAAAATGTGTTTAGAAGGTAGAGGTATCATAAACACAACGTGCCTGATGGCTGATTATAGCCTATGAGGTTGCTGTTCCACCTGTACTTCAACATAACAATCTGCAATTAAAACGGGTGGAATTTAAGCGCCTACTGTGTGTTGGGCTTTGTGGGTGTTGGCTGAAAGGTCCATCATTTATTGACCTCTGTGTGTTTTTGGTTACAGGTGGATACCCTGCACCGTGCTACACACCTGACGGGCGGCTATGAGGAGCTGTCAGGAAGTGCCCTTTACACCCCACACCACCTAGATGTGAGTAATAGTGCACACATGAACACACAGTTTCAAGAATTAGGTTAGAACCTTACACTTCCCTATCTAGTATGACTTACAGGATGACGTACAGCGCAGTTAATCATTACAGCATATTGGTCTTTCTCAGTATTGATGTCAAATAAGACTTCAGTATGAAACCCTTGTATGTAGCAGTATGTGGCAATTCAGTCGGAGAATCACCACTATGTAGTGATTTAATATGTGTTTGTAAATTTCTCTGTATTTTCTTTCTGTCGGCAGGCCAACAGCAGCTGGCAGGACAACCCCAACCCCTCCTCCATCACCCCTCCACCTGGACATCCCAGCAGCGTTCACTCAGACACCTCCACCTGAGACACGGACCCTCCTCCACCATAAACACACAAAACCGTGATCTGAACTCTTCCACCACCGCAGCCCTGCTTCTCTCCTTGATCTTTGCTTTGTTCCCGAGTTCCACTTTGTAGGTCAGCTGCACTGTGGGCCTTGACAGACCACAAACGACACACACACGTGTTTACTGACCCATTCATTCAGCCAGTGAAGGCCACACAGGAGCTCCTCCCTCCCTGCTGAAACCAAAGCGCTGTCAGCAGTCAAATCTCCTTCTGTTTGTCGAGAAACAACCTCAAACAACCGAAACACAAACAAATCGCGCAAAACCCTTTCAGTCCCTGTTTAGAGGTTGCTTTTGTTGATGATTTGTGTACTTTATAGCTGCCTCAACAAGGTAACTAGTTTTGATAAATGATTCATACATATTTACACTAAAACACACTCCTTTGCATTCCACTGTTTGAAAGAATCGACTAAGCACAAATATTCATGAGCTTTGAAAAGAATGAGGGTGGAAACCTGGAGAAGGGGTGACCCCAGAGTGGGTGATGAGTCATGCTTCACTTCCAGAGAGATGGAGGGAAATGGTGGGCAAGTCCATACAGGAGCAGAGGGCAACAGAAATTTAAACCATGCAGCTAGGGGCTACATTTTTGCTCCAGGAGCCCGCTGTGTCTTTTAAGAAATGTAGAAATGTTTTTTATTAGTTCTTCATTTGTTTTCATTTTTGTTTTTTTTTTTGTTTGAAGTAGTGTAGATTTTTTTTTTTTTGTGATACTTTCCCACGAGTAATGCACCAGCCACCAAATAAAACTTCACAATAGACTCCATTAGAGTTTTTCAGTTGGTTCGAAAGGGAGTGGACAGCATACGGAGCAGTGGTTTAGAATTGGCTTGGGAGTATATTTCATTTGTTATTCTTTTTTTTAACCAAACAGTCTTCCATGCATGTAGGCTTCACAGCCGTTTTAGATTTTTCCAGTTGCGTAGCTTGTCAGTTTGAGACCCTCCCCCCCTCATAATTTTTTTACTTAAAGGAATGCTACAGAAAGGAGAGGATATAATGACAGACCAAAAAAAAGGACAAATAAATAATAAATAACCTTACCATCCATCTTGTACATGTACTGCCCCTCCAGGACACTGCAACCATGGAGCTTTTTGTAATACAGTGTGCTTCCCTACAGCGTTGCATCAGCACCCAGATGCGACCGCACGCTGAAAGAGATCCAGTGCTCGCAGACTGCAGTCTTTACCTGTACTCTTCCAAACCAAAAATGTTAAATACTAGATGCTTATGAGAGTGTCTCATAAATGTAGATGTAAATTGTGCTCGTTACAGTTTGGGAGGAAGCGGATATTGTAGGGAACCGTTTTGATTTTGTGCTTCTGTATGTGTCGTCTGATGGCCTCCCGTGGTACGTGTGTGTGTGCGCGTGAGTGTGCACAGGTTCTTTGGGTTTTTCTTTTGTTTGTTTTTTTTTTTTTTTTTTCGTCTTGTCAGTCTCACTTTATAACTGATTGTATCACATGTGCAGTTGAAAGCACCCATTACATAATAATAGCATGCCATTAAAGCACATGCTGTTCCTTCTGTTGGTTACCATTTTATGCTTCATAACGCAGAAACTCTTCCGAACAATTTTTTAACATGGCCAAGCAACAAGGGCTTTTCTCCTTTGAAGTTTAACCAAAAACTAGCATCAGACATGCTCTGAATTTCAAATGGGTGGACTGCAGCCAACACTGAGGAATAACAGACCAGTATCTCCAGTATCGTTTTTCAGGAGATCACAGGAGATCCGGTGTGCTGGGTCGTTTTGTTTTTAACGTGCGTCTATGCCTCTCGCTTTCTTTTTACTACAGTCGAACCGGGGTAGCACCATGCTGTTTTTTGATACATGAATGGAAAATTGTTACAAAAAGGACTTACCACTCAAACGTAAAAAAGGGGTTTTGTTTGTAAGAATGAAAGAACAAACTCTCGAGGACCTTTTCAAGGAATTACCCAGATCATAGTGTCATGTATAGATTAATGTTAGTTAAAATATTTCATATGGCTGTCTTATAACTAATGCTATTACTACACCAAATTATGTTTTGTTTGTTTTTTGCTTTTCTTTCTTCCTCCTTTTTGTACCGGTCATCTATGGATGTCATTGTACAGATTGTGGAATGTTTCAGTGTATTTCTCTTTTTATATACTTACATGTTGTTTCTTTTTTTAATGCCTGGTTTGTTTTGCCTTTACTCTGCTTGAGGAGTTAGAGTCATATTTGTAATGTTCATTTTGAGGTTTGTTTGACTTTGAATCGGGGTCTTTAGCGTGTTACCTGGGTTTTGTTGCGTGTTGGTGTTTGTGCTGGTGCAGTAAGAATTTCCTTGGTGATCACGTTTCTAAGTTAGGAAAGCGAAACTAGACGGATGATTGGTCACAGCAAGCAGAGTGATAAAGGTGATAAAAGGCCGGAAGCAGGTGTGTCAGATCTGAACTCTTCAGGCCCGAGATCGGGAGTGTAAATCATTGCTGACCTGGTTTAGACGTTTCCGTTTGGGGGAAAATATGGATCATTTGTGGTTGCTGAAGACTGGGAGGGAGAACCTGTTTAGAGGAGCGGTCACCAACTTCTGTCCTGCTCCTCGGCGGCTACCTGTGGAGTTTTAACACCTTAATCCGCCACACCTGAGTACCTGACTGTCCTGAGACACCCTTGATTAGCTGGTTTTAGTTTAACCATCACACCTCGCAGTGTACTTAAAAAAGGACCGGTCGCAAGCTTAATACGGGGACTGTGTGCTCCTCAAGAACCGTACGACTGTCTGATAGTTGCAAAAGTTGAGGCTGACCTGCATTAGAAGACTGACTTAGGATCAGTTTTCTTTGCTCTTTGTACTGCTCTCTTTCACTAAAACTGATTCTAGGTCAGCTGTCTTGGTCTGATATACCTTCTGGAGTCTACACGCAGACCAGCAAAACCGCTCCTGGAGCCAAGGTTAATTCTACCGCACCGCACAACAAATGGCAGGTGATCCGGAGATGTTTTTTTTGGTTTTTTTCTTATGTTCTTGAAAATGTAGTATATCCTTCTTCCTCCCATCTACTCCCTTCTGTATTCACCACTCCCCCCTTTCTCTACCTCTCCTTTTCTCTCCATTTCTCTTGTATATAAACCTTGCCATTTTCAGACTTGCTAGTCTGTTATGAACTCCTTTTATACCTCAACTTTAGAACTGTTCTAGTAAGAGAAAAAAAACAATATGAGAATTGTAGTGTTCCTTATTAGAAAAAAGAAAACTAATAAAATAATCTAGTGTGCTTTTGATTCGGTGTATGAGACTGATTCTCCTTCACGCAACATGAATAGCTTTGAACACAGTGTGTAAGTCTTATATTTTGGGTTGGTTTGACAGTCTACACATATTGTTCAAACACAAAAAAGGGTCAAAAAATGCTTCATTTAGACAGTTATACAAAATGCACCCCCATTTGTTGCGTGTGCATCTTTTATCCACTCATCTAACCGTCATCTAGATTGCTGGGGGGGGGGCTAGAAACAAAAAACCCTGGACAGGTCACCAGCCTGTCACAGGAGAGACACACAGACATTCATGCACACTCTCACACCTGCAGGCAATTTAGCATTTCCGATCCACCTGACACCAAGTCTTTGTGGGTGGAAACTGGAGCGGAAACTTCCCCCCTAGCCCTATTTAAAAAAAAAAAACAAACCAAACTCTCGACTGATGAAAAGTTACCCAGTGTTTCTCTCTTCCTCTACTGCCTTTGTTAGACAGTCTGTTACAAATATGTGCTAACAGGATACTCTGAATGCTGTGAACATCTGATGCCAGTAAACTTCCTTGTTTGTCTTCTACACAAGACGGCCAGTGCATCATACTGTCCTCACATCTTTGAAATTTGGAACAAGTGGCAAAAAGAAATGAATACAAAAATATCAGCAGAACAGTCCTCGCTACCAGGCCCTTCAGGCGTCTATGGTTCAGCCCTCGCAAGAGCGGTGTTGGGTTCTGAGCTTTTCTCTGACAGCAGGCACACTCTGTTCAGAGTTCCACTCTGGATGTTGCATGCGTCACGCTCCTGACCCTTCCCTCGCCTGCAGAAGAAGCATAGGATGCTCTCGAATGTGTCCCTCATGTCTTTGTCCCGGCGCGAGTAGATGATTGGGTTCACCAGGGAGTTGCACTCGGCCAGAACCAAGCAGTATTTCTCGT
This sequence comes from Nannopetersius ansorgii, assembly GCA_037974605.1. Classification (NCBI taxonomy): domain Eukaryota; kingdom Metazoa; phylum Chordata; class Actinopteri; order Characiformes; family Alestidae; genus Nannopetersius; species Nannopetersius ansorgii. The sequence goes on from JBBPDE010000140.1 coordinate 1,810,652, forward strand.
ATTCCAGAACCTTGCAGTCTGAGCAGTTGAGTCCATCCAGCAGAAGAATAACCAAACCAGGGGTCCAGCATATAACAAAGGCACCTGAAAATAAGAGGCAGCATGCAAACAAATAGAGACTCAGTTTTTGGAAAGCGTTCTTGTGGTCTTGTGTGTCAGGCCCCACATCCTGTTTTTTGCACGGCCACATACGGCGAGTTTTGTTTGAAAGATTTGCTGACTCTGTTTCATTGGGAACCGCCATTTAAGTCCATGAACATCTGTTTCTAGACAGTGTCAGCATGCAATTATCATTCCAAAGGGACCCAAACAAGAAAACAGACTGCGTACCAGCCAATGGGACGCACCGTGACTCGCACCGTACTTCAGAGCCTCCTTTTGTTGTTGAGCTTTATAAAGAATATTAACAAACTCTCAGCTAAATCACTCCTTACATTTCTACCCTTTCAGTTCCAAGCTGCTTCGTAATAATCATGACTGTAACAGTGCTAAACAAATTTGGATTCACATGAGGTCTATATCAGCCTATTCAGATAATGTCTATATCAACACTTGCATGACTACATTCACAGGGTTTGACAGTGCTTTTATCCAGATTATCTTATCTACACACCCATACGGAAGCAGAAGTATAACAAGCGTGGTCTGTTTTGTGCGTGCTGTGTTGGCCTGGGCAGAAAACTGAAAAATGTGGGCTGTGGTGGTAGCCATTATACATATTTTTAACCAAATCGTGGAGGTCACATTGAAACTAATGTGGTTTTCCCCCCACAAATAATTAGTTGAGAAAAATACATCAACTAATTCCACTGTTAAACAATTAGCTATTTAAAATGGAAATAAACAGCTCATAGTAAAGAACTATCATCCTGAACTTTCCTCAAACTGTAAGCTGCTTTAGGCATAAGTGTCTGCCAAATGAATCTAATGTAATGTAAACAGAGGGCCTGTGCCAAACAGTGACCTAAGCCATGCAGTCCGTATAGAGTGAACGTATAGAGCAAGAGGTCTCAAGGCCCTGGGCTTACAGGAATTATTTGCATATTGCAGCCTTTGATGAGACACAAAAACCAAAGCACTGCACACCTCTAGTGCAGAGAAAAAGAAGGCCTTACCTAGAATCGTGGAGACCGTCTTCATCAGATCTACAAGTGGGTCATTGCTCCCAGGCTGGAGCATCCGTTTGGCCATGTTCTGGCTCCTCCGCCGAACGTAGATGAAAATGCGAGCGTAGATGGCCACCATGACCGAGAAGGTGAAGAGGTTGAGCAAAGCCCAGAAGACCAGGAAGCTCCTGGAGTAGAGGGGAGCCACGGCGGAGCACTGATCCTTCCGGCACACGCAGTTCCAGCCCATGCTGGGCACCAGGCCCATGATGATGGCCACTGCCCAGATGAGCACAATAAGAAGCAGCACGCGCCGGTTGGACATGGTGCTGTGGAGCCGCATGCTGAAGATGCTCTGATGCCGCTCTAAAGCCACGGCCAGCAGGTTGACCACGGAGGCCGTCAAGCTCATTTCTATCAAGGCTCCGCGGACAAACCACTGGCGCTGGCTCAGCCCGATGGTCCATGGGCCGGTGTGGAATATGAGGTTGAGGTACGAGATGCCTGCGAAAAGATCGGCAGCCGCCATGTTACCCAGCAGGTAGAAGATGGGGAAATGGAAACGGCGGTTTATGATGATGGCCGCCATGACCATCATGTTGGCGAGGATGATCAAGATGCAGACTGGGACCCCGACCCCCACCACCACAAAGTCTATGGTCTTCCATTGTGCACTGATGTTCTTCTTACTGTGAAAGTAGAAAAACGAGACATTCCACTCGAGTTCCTCACACCGAGGGTAGATTTGATTCATTGGGACAATGATGTTTTTGTCACAAAAAAATTGCTGAGAGGTGTAGAGATGGTCAGGATAGGGGGTGATCAAATTTTTTAAATGTATTTTTATTGCGAGATCCGAGGTTATTTCCAGAAACACTTAAAAGTTGTAGCCTCAGGCGACCAGGCCTAACGACGGCACTGCACACACCGTTCGCATCTCTCAGGGTCCGAGACGTGACCAGATAGAGCTTCCTTTCCTGTGCTGGTAAATCACCCTCCTTTGGAAACCAGTGGTCAACCCTGAGATGGTTTCACATCAAACAGCAAAGAAATTTTCTCTTCATCGGAGACCGTCTGGCCTGCGTCCTAGAAAAGAAAGTGTGAGTGAGAATCAGAAAACAAGTTTCGTTTTTGCACAGCGCAGACAGTGTTTGCCCAGCAATTATCTCCTGTAACAGATGCTTTGATAGGTAAATTCCCAGGAAAACATAAGGAAAAGGATATGAAGGGAAAGTGAAAGACGCGAAGCACTTCTCAAAAATGGACACATGTACAGTCTTGGCTTTAAAAGCTGAAGCTCTAAATGTAAAACAGCCCTAATAAAAACTCAGTGAAGTAATGGTTCTGACTCACCAGAGTGCCATGTAAGGCATTCTGCAACGTCTGCCCAGAACCCAGCCCTGAAAGCAAATGATTACGATCTGTTCAGTTCCTGACACTGAGGTACAAGTTCACAGGAACAGTGGAGATAAAGCAAGTCTGTGCAGAGCCTGCTCTTTCCTCTTCAGCCCTGACTGCACTGACCCCAGACAGCACACGGCGGCGGGCTGGTTTTTCTAGTTTCTTTCTGGATGGCCGGTACACCTGGACACACCTGAGATAGGTGCTTTCTCAGAAACAGCTTTCAAGTAAAAAAAGAACAGACTACACAGAAGACCAAAAAAAGCCTCTACACACAACGACATTTTGGGGGAGCTACTTCCAGCTGTCTTCAACAGACTCCACTGAGGTGAAGAAGATCTCGACTCAAACTCTTTAAAGAGTAGACACAGCAAAAAGCGAACCACCACAGAAAATAGCCCCCCTTTCCCAAAACCCACCTTAAAACTCAAAGAGAATGTTTCGATTCCAGAGAGCAGAAGAGCCCCCAGATGCGTGGAGACCGGAGGTCCTGCTCTTCCACGCGTGACGCGTGTGTAGTTGTGAGCTCCGGGCTCGTGCCTGTCTGCCTGTGCTGCTGAGAGCTGATTGGTCAGAGGCGGTTTGCAGAACTGCACTGTTGTAGTACACACACTCAACACTGTGGTTCAGCCCCTTTAACCAGACTTTTAGACCTTTTAGACCGGGATTAATGTCTAAACTCAATCCAGAACGGGGTCTTGTCCGTGACCAGACTTCTTTTCCCGTCATCAAAGCGTTTTTCAGGGGTTACTCAAATACTAAATCCAATTCTCTTCTTTTGCAGATTCTCCTATGCATTACCCATCGGTTGGTGTATCTTTAAGTTAATATAATAAATTGTGCCCTTAATATAGATTTGAAACAGAAGAGGTTAGTTGAAGTAGTCTAACTTGTAATGTGTGTTTGTAATTTATTTTTAAGTACATTTTAAGTACCCGGATGTGTCCTCGATTCGCGTGTTTTATGAAGGACGCCTCAGAATTTGGGTGTGTCACAATTTCACTCTACACTATAACACTGCAAAGGGTAGCCTACTGTGTACTTCACAATACAGTACTATGGTTTTAAGGGATTAGTATACTAAAACTTACTACATCCCTCATACTTAGCGGTAGTGACTGAGTGTTGCTACGCCAGCGTACACTCTATCGACAAAAGTATTGGGACGCCTGACCGTTGCACTAACAGGGATTTTAATGAGAGTACATTTAGATACATAGACTTTAATATGGAGCTGGTCCCTCCTTGCAACTAAAACAGCTTATTGGAAGGCTTTATACAAGATTTTGGAGTTTCTGTGGGAATTTGTGCCCATTCATTCTGTAGAGCATTTATGAGGTCAGACACTGATGTTGGACGAGAAGTCTTGACTCCCAATCTCCGTTCCAGTTCATCCCAAAGGTGTTGGATGGGGTTGAGGCCAGTCAAATTCTTCCACACCGAACTCTTCCAGCCATGTCTTTATGAAGCTTCATTTGTGCACTGGGGCACAGTCAAAGTTGGAGGCATGCCGTTGACCAGAATGTCTTGGTATGCTGGATTTTATACACTTATGGAAATGGGTATGATTTTAACACCTGGATCCATTAATTAAGAGGTGTGTGTGAATACTTTAGTCCATATAGAGCAGTGGTCCCCAACCCCCAGGCCGCGGACCGGTACCGGGTCGTGGGTCATATGGCTGCAGGCTGCACAGAAAAAAAAAAAGTGGACGTTTTTGGCTCGTTGTTATGAAAATGTTGTTAATAAAGCTGCGAGTACACATTGGATTTACATTTATTATTGTATTTTAAAGATACCCCGTTATTATATATTTTCAAATATCCCCATTTTATGCGTATCATTTATTTGTATAAATACGTATGTTTATCTGCCACTCCTTAAAGGCTGGGCCGTGAACATAGTTTCTGATATTAAACCGGTCCGAGACGAAATAAAGGTTGGGGACCACTGATATAGAGTATGGACGCCGATGCAATTTTTATAATTATATTTCTATATCCCACCACAATGGATTGAAATTAAGCAAACAAGAAGTGATGAAGATGTAAAGCACATACAGTCAATTTTGGCTGCATATTGAGCAAAGGGTATAACCCTGCTACTTCTGTCAGCAGCCACATCATCGATAAACACCAGTGACCCAGTTTCACTGGCAAGCCACAATCAGATATGAGTTCTTTCTCAATAATTTTCACTTCTCATCATGCTTGTACAGCTTGATCTTGGTTTTGTCTGCCCATAGAGCCTCATTCCAGAACTGTGAAGACTTTTTAAGATGTTTTCTGGCCTTAAATCTAATCAGCTGGGGCAGCTGGTGGCCTAGTGGTTAAGGCATTCGCCCTGTGATCAGAAAGTCTGGGTTCGATTCCCAAGACCGCTAG